>JAAAKE020003109.1:0-11246 GCA_010014785.2 Anisolabis maritima
TTTATTTAATTATTAATAATTCGACTCATAACCTAAACATCCAATCCTTCGTCTCCCAATGAATATCGACTTCTTTGCTCGCTTTCCAAAATCTTTGGAAAAATAATTCATCATTAGGTAAACAAATTTCTCAAAAGAAACTAATTACATAATATACCTTTCAATCTGGTTTCTGGAAAGATCTTAGAACCCAAACAGCCCTGGTGAGAATCAAAAAGCATATGATGAGCAGAAATTAATCATATTGTTCGATTTCAGCAAGGCGTTTGATTCTATTGATATTGGGCGTTTTTTGCTTAAGTTGAAATTCTTCCTTACTTAGTTCAATCAATTTATTTAACAGAATGCTTGACCAGGATGGTACGGGTTTCTCTTTCTTGTGGCTTGATGGTTATGCCTCAAAGATAGGTGATGGGCCATTGCTTTTTTCAATTTTCATTAACATTTCCAATTTTATCGATTTTAAATATCAACTCAAGCCGATGACCTGCAAATTTACATCTCGTTCATTCTATCAGTTGGCAGCATCGCAATACAAAAATTTAATTCTACAGCTAATAACATTTCCTTGTGGCTTAGGAAGAACGGGATGTCTATTAATTAAAAAAGGATTTCAATGACTACAAAAAACCTACACTCAGAGACTGAAATGAAAATTGCTTAGATCTTATTATAAAAGGGCGGACCACTTTCGGTATTAAATTTTTCGGAGGGATTAAGAAATACAAACATAGGGCAGATGATATATTATATATGCACATGCACATAATAAGTTGTTAAGCTTGAAAATTTATTAAAATTAATTGGTTTTTCAAATATTATAAATAAATGTGAAGTGAACCGTCCATTCCTGGGATTATGAAATAAGAGCCTTGTGATTATTTCGGGGTCACAGGTTTCTTTGGATTTAATAATAAACACAATGATTTTCTCACCCGCCATCGGAACCCATCTGGCATCTTCTCCTAGCTTCCATTTTCCCCCGACTTGCCTTAAATAAATCGTTGAAAAATTTTAAAGTTTTGAAAAGAATTTTTGATTTTTAAAAATAATATAATATATTTGTAAAATGGAAATTTAATCTGGGGCCAAGTAAAGTAAAAGAAGAAATCCACTTGATCATGTGAAGAAAGATTATTATTATTATTGCAAAATAATTAATTTGTGTTTGATTGCTGGCGGCCTTCTTTTAGCATAATTTTATTCGAGAGGATTATGAAACAAAAACAGAAGATATATATATACGTGGAAGGAAGGCAACCCAAATAATTGACGAACTCACTAATAGATTTTTCAATTAATTGCTCCCTTAGAATCCCGAATGCGCAGTTTTTAAATCCCTACAAATGAACAACTCAGCACTTAATCTAAAAATCCATTATTGAGCTGGTTATTTGGGTAGCCTACCTTCCAGCAACCAACCACGAACTAAATTCTGCATGGCACATGAATGATAAATGATAAGTTAAATATTACAATCTCTTCCTAATTTATTTTCATTATACAGATTCATTGGTCCGATTATTCTTTAGACAATTTTTCCGACATAAATCTCTCGTTCAAATTAAAAATATCGTAATAATATTTCTCTCATATTTCATAAATTGGGCAAACAATATGGTGCTCAGATGAAACCATCTATTTGTGTTTACTAAGAGTCAACAAAACAAGATGGTAGGGATCAGGCGAGTGGAAGGGCTTCAGGTTCAAGTGAGAAACCTGAAGCTTAAGATAAGCTTCCCTCCTCTCTTACTCTCTCTCGCAGAGCCTTAAGACCAATCAACAACTTGATTGGAAAATCAATACACTATTTAGCTATCTATCTATTATTATATGCATATTTAAGGGTGCTGTGCTGTAATAAGCAAAGTGTAATATATCACAGCTTATTTAAGAGATAAACTCTTCACACAAATTCTAATTATTGATTCGATTAGTTAGGATCTCAAATTATTTAATTATTTTTAGATTTAAGGCAATTATTTGATAGCTAATCAGAAGAAATTTATTAACGATATATTTGATTTATATCTGTTTTTATTCATTAATTCACTTGTTATTATATAACTTGAAGACAAATTTTTTATCCTAATAGCATTGTTATTAGGAGAAGAAAAAAGACTATCGGCTTTTATTATTTCTTTTTTATGCCCACTATGCTGACTTTTTGGACTTGGTCAAGACTATCTTCAAAGATTTAGGACTGTCGGTATAAATATATGACAATAATTTTGATTATTGCCATATATAATAATTGAAATTATTTTCATATATTTATACCGAGAGCTCTGAAGATGGTCTTGGGCAAGACCGAAACGTCAATATAGTAGGCATAAAAAAAGAAATATTGTTTTTCTTCATCTTCAACTCTACTCCAAATATTATATTTATTTGCATCGTCTATTTTGCTAGTATAATAATAGAGAAGAACAGCCATCAAAATCCTCGGGTGGGTGGAACTTAAGAACAAGACTGTTGAACGCCCGCCGAAAGCCATTGATACAGATTTTCTTCTGTATATATTTTTCTTATATATGATCTATAGCTAAAATAGCCACAACAGCTAAAATATAAATAAATAACATTTACTTATTTTTATCTTTTAATATTATAGATGAGAAAATTGGTGGAAAATAATTGTTCTTATGAAATAATATGAGGAGAATGACCTAACACAATTTTCACAAATTTAAGTTATAGGAAAGTCTCGTCATTTTTAATTTTTAATAATTAATATGTTCTTATTTGACCTTTTAAATCTCGAAAGTAAACATATTGAAGACGAAATTTATAACTTGGTTAAAAAGCCACATCACATCTGACAAAATTTTTATAATAAACATATTAATCATAATGCATATATTAATTTGTATTAAGACTCAAATTTATCCCCTCCTAGATTCTAAAATTTTAAGACAAAGGAAGATACGCAAATAAGAGAAGTCATTTGCGTTATCTATCTTCCAGGCACATGTTTTTATCCGGATTGATAATTAAATATAATCATGTGCTACATTATTTCAGAATTAGTTGTTTATTATTCAAATATGAATAGAGATAATTTTATAAAATTATAATAAAATTCATTTTATAAATATTGTATTTCTCCAATGAACACAACGCAAATAACTTTTCTTTATTATCCTAATATTTATATTATAAACCCAAAGATTTTCTTTCATTTCATAATATTGCACTGGGATTTATGGACGCTTAATTTCCTTCTTCACGTAATAAGTTAGATTGACGATCATTTTATCAGAGCAACGACAAGACTATTAACTTATTGAATTATCTTTTAGCACTGAGATTTAAATGCTTGATTCGTGTAATTGGAAACATTCACTTAATTGAGAGAGGGGGCAAAAGCAAGAACAATTTGAGACATTGATTAAATTTACGTCAAATCTAAAGAATCATTCATTCAACGAATTAATTCTACTAACGAAATGAATGATTTTCTTACAATTATTTAAGATTAATTAACGTTTTGAGAGATGTTTGAAAATATTTTTTCTTTCCTACCTATTTTCTTATACAACATGTCACTGAATACTCAGATCAGACTTCTTTATTTCTGAATTTGTTACTCAAAATAAATAGGACACTTCGCAGCTCATGCAGCAATTCTCTAATGTTGATTCCAAGAGGTATTGCTGAGATTAAAAAATCTAAATTATTATTACGAGAACGCTAATCATTATTAATTTATTTTGACCAATTCAGGGAAAGAAAAAAAAGGATTTCAATAACAAAAACCTACACTCAAATACTGAGAATTGCTTAGATCTTATTTCAAACGGGATCTTATAAAAAAAGGTGGACCTCTTTTTCGACATAGTATAATTCACAGAGATTATGAAACAAAAACAGGGTAGACGATATATTATATATGCACAAACACTTATTTGAATAAGAGGTTAAGCTTGAAAATTGAAGAAAACTAACCCTTAAAAGATGATTTTTTTTGTAGTGTTATTTAAAGGATTATTTTATTTTTTAGTTGTTTTTTCTTCTGTCATGGCAAACATTTTCAGATTATTATATTGTAGAGATTTGATTTTTTTAATTTACAAAGAATTACATATATGCATCGAACTTCACTTGGCTACGCTCATGCTTTCTCAGAATTTTTCAATTCCTAATTTATAAAATGTGTTTCAATATCCGTTAATATAAATTAAAAAAACATGTTGAAATATGTTTGTTTTTCAATTTTTTATTTGCTCTTATTTTTATTTCCCATCTCCATTATATTGAATTTATTTTGTTAATATCGACAAATCAATTCACCAGATATAAGCAAAAATGCAAACAAATACTTTATATATATATTAAAAAAATCATTAAATAACTTCAATAAATATTTTGTTAAAAAGCAATTAATTTTTTTTCAATGCATTTGCCCTTCTCATAGGAGAGAAAAAGAAATGCTCTTTTGGATTTTCTTTCACAATTAATCATAGTCCAGAAATAGTTCTAGATCTTTTTCCTTTATTTCATTCGTTTATAATCCTTACCTCATATGAAATCTTAGTTTCCAACAAAGTTCATATTATTTAAATTATTGTTTTTTAAATTAAATAAATTTCCAAATATAAAAATTAAAGTTTTTTATTAAAGGATTTAGTAGAGACTTGCGAAGTCTCAGAGGAAGAACTTTTTTTAGATGATAAAACTTTTAATGAATACGAACAAAGAATAAGTTATCTATGATCACAACCAATTTCGATCTTTCCTAGTCTATTCCTGGATTCCAAAATCTGCACAATTACAATCATTTTCAATAAAATCTATAAATTAGAAATTAAATATAGTGCAAATCTCAAATTGTTTTAATAACCATCATAACCATCGCAACTATTATACCATATATTATCACCTTGAATTCTCACGATCTACAAGAAAAATGTAGTTTTTAATAATTATTTTTTACTTATTATGTTCGGTTAAAATTCTTTATAGATAGATTTTAAAAAATTAATTTGTAACTCATCAATTTAAGAAAATGAAATTTTTATGTTATAAATAGTATAAAAATTTTCCGGCCATAATTAAAAATATTACAACTATACAACTAATGCATTATTCCAGAAAATTTTCTTCATTCGTTTATGAAATATTTAGGGCTCACAATCAGTTGAATCTAGTTAACTGCCTTAAATAAATAAAAATATAGAGTGCCAATCCTAAATTATAGTCATTTTAGGATATTTTTCAAATAAAAGTAACCTCTCTTTTAAAATCGATTAAGCATGTCTTCATAAATTAACTTTTAAAATTTATTTCCTTCAAGAAAAAAAGAGGAGCAAAGTAATCACGATCCATTCTGAAGCGATTTAAATCAAATATTATATATATAATATTATTATTATTACATTCACATGACGTTCGGTTCTGAATTAGTTGATATAATAAAATAATTACAGGCTCCACCTCTCTCAAACGCATTATTTTGATATTTAGAGAATATTGACCATTTATAATTATATAACTTATATAACAATCGGTCACTAAATAAAAATTTAATTCAAACATCTCATATTTGTCTTAAAACAGAAGCAAAGTATGATTTTTGATTGAATATCCGAATTAATGACATAAATAAACTGACAGATATCAAACCAAAAATCTTTTTTCTCAAAAGGTAAAATTAAATTAAAATCTTTGCCCTCTTTGATGGAGGACCATTCTTCTTTCTCTAATGATGAGTCTTAATTGTCAGGCTATTTTCAAAATCCGATTTTGAAATGCAGAACAAACAGCAGGTATTGTCCTTCAAAATCCCCAATTTGAATCTATTCAACATATGAAGGGTTCTTCATGGAAATTTCTGCGAATAAGGTTGAAGACCTCTAAATATATATATATCATTATCTCTGTTTGTATTATAATAGTAATTATAATTGGATTCAAGGAGCTTTGGTGTGTATTAAATGTGCATTGAGGTATAAGTAGGATTGAATAGAAGTGATACCAATGCATTTGGCGGGTGTTTACTCGGCTTGTGATGGAGAATTGGCATTTAGATAGGTTCAAGCTGCCGAGACTTGGCTAAAGCACGCAACTCCCCATTGCATCAGGCGACCTTGTCTAGCTAATAACTAGACTCAAATCAGATTGCATGCACCACAATTGACATTGCTTGCTTGCCACTTACTTCTTTCATTTGGATTTGATCATCATCCACTATTTGTTATCCCCGTGAATTAGATGATGACAATTTTAAAGGTATAAACTTGGATCAGAACGAAAATTGAATGGGCAACCATTTAGAATTTAATTGATTAAAAGGAAGGGAATAGGAGAACAGCAAACGAAATTAAAATAAATCTTAAACTTTAATGACAAAGACGTAACTTCATCAAAGTAACTTCTATTAAGTAAATTTAAAATACCATACTCTCCTACCCCATTGAGCAAAGAGAAGATTCTTGTTTCATGATCCAAAGGTTCACTTTCTGACCTGAGTGATAAAATTTATTTAAAATAATTAGCAAACTAATTTAAAAAAGTATGGACCGATAATTGAGATCTTCACCAAAAATAATCTATCATTAATATATTGTTGTGACCAAACCACTTATTAAAACAATTCACAAAATATTCTTCTTTCCTTTCTCCAAAATGTCCTGAAGTACAACCAGCATTTTTTATGGGGCAGCTGAAGACCCAATATAATTTTTTCCTTTAGCCTGGACAAACCCTCAAATTTTTTGAATAATACATTAGGTCTTTATATTATTATTGTTTATTCTCTGCACCAGATAACACATCGGGGGGGAGTTTGTTATGCAATTCAATTGGCGATTAGTTCTTAAAACATAAGTTTAGATGTTAAATACCTTATTTAGAGATTTTACCCTAGAGTTTTTTCCCCAAAGATACACTATAGAGTACATAAATTAATTCGTGTTTGGTTGCTGGAAGGCAGAAATCCCAAATGACCAACTCACTAATAGATTTTTTGATTAATTTCTCCACGATCTCTCTACGCTGTTGATAAAAATATTCCTTGGAATGAAAAACTGGGCATACGAGTTCTGAAATGAAGTCCTTAAATAAAAATTCATTAGTGAGTTGGTCATTTTAGTTTTCTACCTTCCAGCAAGCAAAAGCGAATGAATTTATGCACCCCATGCTAAGTTATTAAATTATACTTATCTACTCCACGTTTGACAGCCCTCCTGATTAATCCTACCCCTCAATATGATCACATATTTAGTTGTGCTCTCTCTCTCCTCCTTTGTTATCAAAGCAAATATCACTCTATAAAATCATTCAAAATCAATTAAATGATTTTCAAAAATTTCTAATTAATAAATTTAATTGCCCGAGAAAGTTAGCTCATGGAGTATTTGGATCTAACTTAATTAAAGTTTTGATAGGGAGGAAATTAATTAATATCATTCTTTCAATTATTTATCTACATAAATTTTATCAGACATTTAATATTATCTATTTAGAAATACATAGTTAATAAACAAAAACATACCCTAGAACAAAAACTTAATAGAATTGCACAAAAGAAATATTCACTTGAATTCCTCCTTTATTCATTTAAACATCTGTTAGAATAATAAAAGAATAGAACAAAGAAAAAACAAATATAAGGTAATCCTATCTCAGAACATCAAAATAGTATCATTTCATACGTTGGAAATGAAATTAGATTTTTGTAAGTAGAATATAATACAATTGTATTTATACGAATTTCAACGTTAGAAATAGGGAGATAAGTGGTGAAAAGATTTTCACTAGTTCAATTTCTATATTTGTCCAATTGGAAGAAACTATATTCTTTACTTTTTTTTTAAATTATAAACTATTATATATATTGTTTATATTATTGGAAAATTTTACTTGCACAAAGCCGACCATCTGTTTAAAGAATATTGTTGATGGACAAATTTGATTGAACAGAATTTTAAAAAATTTCATAGAAGAGATAAATGGCTTCAGTAAATAAACGCTTTTTCTTTAAAAATTGATTAAATTAAGAAGCTATTTAAATCTGAAATGAAATATAAAATTTCATAAAAATCCATTCAAGAAATTTGCTCTAAACCAGTGTTTCTCAACTTTTGTGCTAGTGCGGACTCGCTGTATCAATTCATCACCCCCGCTGTAGTTAATTCATCACTCCCATGAATTCCAAAATAGAATTTTCATATTTTCTATATTATACTAATCACAGAAGTAAGTGAAGTAAGAACAATGTGTTAAGATAAATTTATATGAAAATAAACTAGTCTGCTGTTCTCCATAGGCTCATGTCCATTGGTTGGGAAGCCCTTCTCTAGACTTCTCTAAAACAATGATAGACATGAGATCTTGCTAAAAACAGTTTCTTTGAAAAAAAGCCTCCATTTGAGTAGTTGCTCTTATTTGGCAGATATGCCATACAACTAAATATTGTTTTAGTCAAATAATCATTTTCTTTGCCCCACCTTCGCGACTCTCACTTAAAATTTAGTACTAGTCAATTCCGCAAACGCTTCCTGTTTTTGGAAACATTAATTGATGACAATATGCTTTAGTTAGGACAATCTGTCGGAATTTCCAAAGTAAATTTCTTTACTCCTGAACAAATGCAGTTATGAAGGCGGTGGATGCGTGCCGGAAGTGCGTCCGGACCGGAACTCTAGCAAACCGTATATTCACTTCATGGTATCGTTAATGAACCATTTCTATTTGCGATCAGTGCAGCAATCAGCAAATCAGATAGTTTTTTCGGGTCCATTTCTATTTCGCTTTTCACAATGACCGCTTCTCTATCTTCTTCGTTCATTCCAAGTATTTAAAAAAATAAAACAGATTTTTTCTCCGGCATCACCTACTTTTTTAAAATCGTTCAATATTTTAATTTAAAAGACCAATTAATAATACTCAACTTAATTGAATGCATTAGGAATTTATTATTTTTATTTTTTTTAATATCGGTAATCAATTTTTCGTTTAACCTGGATATGAACAGATTTATCAAATTTTTTTCAATTAAGAAGCTTCTATCGAAACCAAATTATTCCTGTTAGCCATGATAATAATATGTCGATTTTTATTAAAGGATATAAAACCATGGAAAAAAAACCACATTTATCAGATTTTAAAGTCGACAAGTCCTTTTCACATTTTTTTTTATCGATGTTAAAGGTTTAATAAAATTACGAAAGATAATTTTATTATTCGTTTAGAAAAAAAGAGAAAAAAATATGACAAATCTCGATATTAAAATAACTACATTCATAATTTTTAGACGAGAGAATGTGCCAGGATAGAAATATTATTTTGCATATCAACAAATGAATGAAAAAAGCAAGACACCATTTTAATATCTTTTTATTAAACAAAATGAATCTTTATTCATATAAATATTTATAAGATTAATGCCTTTCTACCATATTCATAACATGGCGCTATCATAATCCGACATACTCCTACCCCCTGACATAGAGATGCTGATATTTTAAACATTTATATCTTTAAATTCAAGAGACATGGGTTCAGATCGAGCTAAACATTAATATTAATTGGTATAAATAAAAATAGCTCAAAAACAATAGGTAAATAAGTAATAAATTAATTGTTTTGAGTTTCATAACCCGGTTCTAAAGGCGGATGCTTAAAAGTCAATATTGAAAATTAATCGCTCCTTAAATTAACAAAAATACGTTTCACCCCATGTTATTTAAACTCTAGAGTGCTTTTCGTTGTATTGTGTATAATATATCAAGAAAATATATATTAAAAACAAATTCTTTACTACTAAATACACCTGAACCCCCTATATTAAATATTCCTCACTTTCAAAGGAATACAATTACCAACTACAATAATAATAGAATTTTAAACAAATAGTTTTTTTCATAATAACAAAAATATTTGACGAATATAAATTAAAAATTAAAGAAATGGTTTCCGGCAACATACGTATATGAAACAATTTTTTTTATTATATTCAGGGTCGGCTCTAGCTACGGCATACTAGGCACAATCAAAGAAGGGCGTTAGATAGTGCGCTAATGAAATGCTATATAAAAATTACACTCTCAAATAAACAAAAACAAAAAAACTGTCAATTTAATATTTGGGCACACAAGAATATCTTTGTAATATATAATAAACTGTTTTTATTTAAACGAATTACCATGATGTTTATGAACCATTATTATCATAAGAAATTCAAAATTTTTCACAAAATAATTATCAATATTTACAAAAAAAAAAAAAAAATACTTTCTGATGGATCTTATGCTTGCTTCCATATCAAAAAAAAAAATTGTGTAATGAATCAATAGAAAAGAACAAATGATTTTAATGTTTTTTTAATGCTCAGTTTTTTGGGCGCAAGAATTGGCCTAGAAGCGCCGAACACCCTCAAGGCCGCCTTTAATTATTTAATTCAATTCAATTAACCAAGTTTTTTAAGAAGTTTACTATTTATTTATTTATATAATTTTCATCGCTTAATATTGTTTTTTTATTTATTACATTAACTATGTATAATTTACCAATATATTCCATTTATATTCTTATTGTTCTTTATTTGGAAATTTTAAACGGAATGGGCTCTGGCTTCCGAATAAATAAATAAAAAAAATCTGGTATGATAATAGCCGACAACTTTCTTTAACTTGATTAGAGAAAGTAATATGATTTGCTATCAAAGCAGATTTTGTGTGGATATATTTTTTCTTTATGGTAGTAAATCAGTTTCCGAGAGGTAAATTATGGAGCCACCAATTTTTTCACTCCAAATTTATCCCAATGAAAATATTTATAATTATAAAAAAATTAAATTAATTAGCAAATTAACAAACATATGAATTAAAAATATTTATATTTTGTTTTTGAACAAATAGTATTTTTTTTTAAGCATCTGAGGCTATTTAGACCTCGTCCTTGCTTGTTTATATTAATTGGTAGTCAATTAAACAAAGAGTATTAAAAAACGTATGGATTGAATGGAATTCAATAAATAATATATATAAATAGGATCGGTTGCTAAGCAATCGAATGTTGATTTGCAAAAAATTTTAGCTCCTTGATTAATTTGTTAATTTGATAATATTTTAATAAGTTTATCATTACTTTAGTGTTCCTTCATTCGGAAAAGTAATTTTCTTTGTCCGGGCATAATAAGTTTTAAAATATTTATTTGAACTTTTCAATAAATTGAATTCGTATATTTTCATTGTTTGTTTACATTTTGTCCCAATTCGTTAGAGCCTTTTGGACTCATTTAT
>JAAAKE020003120.1:0-29258 GCA_010014785.2 Anisolabis maritima
ATTATTATTTTATTTGAGGAAGACTGAGCTCATTATTATAAATAAATTATTTCCCTCAAATTTTAATATTAAAATACAAAAAAAAAAAAAAAAAAAAAATGGGCTGATTAGAAAATTTATATTTATCTCAAGATATGAAATTTACTATCTCTTTTCCTTATTCCCTAGATTTTTTTAATAGGCATCATCATCATCAACATCACTTTGTTTTAATTAAAATTTCACTGAAAAATAGAATTTATATTATATTAATTTATGATTTGAAATGAAGATATCTTAAGAATTTATAGGAGCTATACTTTAAAAAATATATTATTTAAGACCGTTTGAGTAAAAGAAAAAAATTTTACACGAGATTTTTAATGAGCCTAGAAAATAAAGATAGGCAACCAGTTGTCGCTTATAGCTTACTTTCCTAAAGTAAAAATTAAATTATTTAATTGTTTTTATAAAATTGTAATTTTAAATTCTCCATTCAAATAATTAATGTATCTATTCAGTAATCATGACTAATGTTGCTTAATTTTGATAAAAAAGATAAACATTTGTAATTTGTCTAGGGAATTACAGTAGGTAACAAAACTTACTGTTGTCAAAATTTATTCTTTACAAAGTTTTCTAAGTTTATATTTATATATATTTTTTTTCTGAATTTCCTAAAATACTAAAATAACTTTGAAATTTATAATAAAAACTTTAAATGAATTAATTAGGTAATAATACTCCACTACACTTGATCTAGACAGCTTTGTCTTTTTTTTAATCAATTAAAATTTTTCTTTTATATTTGTAAATGTCCAACCCATCCAAGAACTAATCAGTCGCGATCGCGATGTTACTTAATTTCAGTGATCGAACGAGTGTCGAGACTATTCACCATCATTAATTTTCAATAGTTCATAATTCATATTGAATTTTCATTGAATCTCATTATCAGCAATAAATTTGATGATAACCACAGCTAACAAGCTATTAACTGTTCATTTTTAATCATAAGCTTTTTTTATTTAACAGATTTTACTCAAAATTGTTTAAGAGATTTTTTGAAAATATTGTTAAAGATTAATAATAATAATAATAATAATAATATTTCTATAATTTGGTTTTGCAATGCCCTAACTACTAATTAAATTTTTTAGACTAATAAAGATTAAAAAAAAATTGATTCTTATTATTATATAAAACCAATTTATATACGTGTATATATATATATTTTATATGTATTATTTTATTTTTTTTTGTCTTTTTCGGCAGCTGAGCCGGCATTTAGACCCGGTTCTTATTTATTTAATATTATTTTTAAATCAAGAATGATTCCTCGAGTTAATTAATTTTTTTTTTTAATATTCATATTAATTAAGACTTGCACCTCAGATAAAATAATGTTCTCAAACTTACCACTTGTGCGTTGGGCGGATGCAGAAGTTCATGCTTGTCGAGTTGATCGCGTGTCGCGAAAGTTGCATTGCATTGCACACAGGCGTAGAGGGGAGGTGTTTGTGGTGATGTGGAGTTGATTGCTGATGCCGATTGTTGTGGTTGTTGTTGCTGTTGAGGTGTTTGGTGTGGTTCCGATGTGGGGGTGCTACTTGCTTGTACAGCGGCCACAACGGCCGCCTGACTGGCAACCGCTGCAGCTGCAGCTGCACAGGCTTCCAGGTGTAGCCGAAGACCTGACAAACCCCCTGTGCAGCTGATATGGCAGTGAGGACAGCTTAGGTCACCTCCGTCCTCGTTTGTGATGGAAGAAGGTGCTGAAGAACTGCCACCGCCATCTCCAGCTCCCCCATCAGGACTAAGAGAGCCGGCACCTGCAGCTGCTGCTGCGGCAGCCGCTGCAGCCGTCAACCCGGCAGGAACTGAAAATAAAAATAAAAAACTTAGTGAATTCATTCTTCTCTATACTATTTATTTCTATAAGGATCATCATTCTTTTTAAAATTGTGCAGATTGCATTCATCATCTGAACTCAAATAATTAGGGAAAAGCTCAAATTCGTTTAAGACTCATTTCCAAAATCAAAGTCATTTAAAATAAGTCGACTTCAACACTAGATTTTTATGTTAACATGTTCCTGAAATTAAAACCTATTGTTTATGAACAATGAAAAAAAATTTAAAATATGGAGGCGCAAGAAAGTTCACGTCATATAACTATTTTTTTGGAATCGCAATACTTTATACTATATATTACATATATAGGTAAAAGAAAGTAATAAGAGAAAAGAAATTAATCATAAGCTCGGTACGGCAACAGGAGACAACAACAAACGGGCGTCATTAGTTACATATTAACATATCTTGGAGGGGAAATTTCTAAAAACTAATTAAATCTTACAAAAAGCATTTAATAAATAGTGGCTCTTCGACAGTTTCTAAAAAATATCTCAAGAAAAATATTTTTAGATTTGAAATTGGAAAAATATTATTTCCAACTAGATACAAAATGGCCTTTTTTTAATCTGTTTTAGGTGGTCTCGTCCAAAAGGTCAACAAAACTCCAGATGATGTTGTAACCTTCCACTTATTCATCTTGTTTTCCGACCGGACAGACAGAGGATCAATTCATGAATTTATTAGTGCCTGAGAGGTGAGTTCTCCAGTTTCCATGACGTCATATACATTCCTCCTAATGAAGAGAGATAGCTAGATCGGTTTCAGGCATCCTTTGCTAATTCAGCCTCTTTTAGATTGCATTTATATACCTTTTATCAGAAGCCCTTCTTTTACTGAGGAATTTTTTTTACAAATTGTTCGCTTTGACGACAAGTTCAACATGAATATTTTAAGGAATAGAGATTTTCAAATGACAAGACTAGTTAGAATTTATTGTTTCCACATTAAATTTCGTTCATTAAAATTATTAAATACGGTATATATAAAAATTAAGGTGACATCGGAAGAGTAAACTAGTATTTTTTTAATGATAAATGTATTTTTTAATTGCATGTAAATGTTTTGGGTAGCTCTGTTCTTAATAACAAGTATTTTCTTTTTTTTTTTGTTTATATACAAGTATATTTTATTCATTAATCTTAAAATATTATTCCTCAAATTCATAAACATTTATATTAGATTTTTAATTGATTTTAACAATATATCAAGTTGGTAACCTATTGAATTTTAAAACCCATTTCATGTTTATGTATTTAGGGATATATAGTATTCAACTATCTCTGATGATAATAATGATCTCTGTTAAATGATTATATTAACAAATTTAACATTCAAATGATATAAACCAAACTTGGTTAGAACCTGTCTTTCTTCAAAAAATTTTACATGGCTGTTTAATTTTATCCAATTCACGGGGAACTCGTTAATTCGTCCCCCCTTCCTTTAGTATCCAATTTCAAGGAGTGTCTTGATGAATGATCGAGGCATTTCATTGGTCGCCTCAAGACCCTTCTCAGGTCAAAGACGATTTTTTTCGGCTCTGGTTTTAGGCTTAGGTTGTTTATTGGTCGTAAAAATTGGCCCGGTGTTTCTTTCGTTCTCTCCTGGTGCGTGGGCTCCTTAAATGAGTCCCGACCCAAGAGCACAGGAACTCCTTTGTGTGTTCAGGGCCACAAAAAAAAAAAAAAAAAAAAAAAACAAAAATAAAAAAAGTGAATGCCTTTTCGGAGAATATTAATTTAATTAATGATGATGTCATTTAGGTTTCTCTAGGAATGCATTAGGATGTATACAGTGCTTACTTCAAAGTCATCAGTCGTCCATCTGGTGGACGGATAAGATATCAACCCAATTATACTAATGTTTATAGTTTCTTTTTATTAAGTTTTTACTGAATTTTAATTGAGAAAAATGTACCCCAAGGATGGGAGTCAAATTAACTATTTATTTTTTTTTTAAAGAAGTATGGAATTATTCACTTATTAGTATTATATAAAGTCGTTCTTCTGACTTGGTCTTTTATTGCTTTGCATAGTGGATCTAGGATCGTTATTTTATTCTATCTATCGCTAGTATGATATTAAAAATATTTAAATGTTATAATAAAATGATTAATACATTTATTTTTCAAAATCAATTTAATATATTCTAACTTTAAATTCGAAAATATTTTTTTCTAAATTTTATTTGAAGAATATTCTGGAGAACTTGAAAAATCATTGAAAAGATAACGAATAATTTTTGTTTTTTAAATAAAAAATTCTCAATTGGAGGTAAATTATTAATAAAAAAGAAAGAAAATTTAATAATAAAATAAAAAAATCCTTAAAAAGAATTTTGTTATTGCCTCGAATTCTTTATTGTAAAAAAAAAATGAGAAAAATGTTATAAAATAAATTTTTAATTGACTTATATATAATTAAAAATATATAGTAAATAACTTTGACAGCATAAATTACAAAAATCGTCTCTTACAAAACAATACAAAAATTAGTGACACATATCGATTACCTCGAAAATTTGAATTGTATTGAAATTCATAACTCAAATGTGCAAAATTGCTCCCTAAACGCTGAAATGCTTTTTATCAGTGAACATTTCTATTGAACCTCAACAGAATATAGTTTTAACTCTATGACATAATTTTTAAGTTTTTTAGATTCGAATGCTGAAAAAAATACAATTCGAGATCTCGAATCTTTTTTTTTTTTGAGGATTCGAATGTCCCATTATTAAATTATTTATAGACTAGCAAAAACTCGACCAAACTTTTGTATTAAAAAAATATAAATTAATGAAATTTTATTATTTTCACTTTATCTAATTTCTAATTGCTGTATTAAGTCACTAGAAATATATATTTTTATATGGATAAAAAGTCAGTAGAAAATTCTTCATAGCCAAATGTGAGTCCGAGAGGGACCTGGACCTCTAAATTCATATAAATATTTATTTTTTTAAAATTTACAAGTTTAGTTTTTAATGCCATTAGTTGGTTGATTATATGATTATAAATCCAAACAAAATAAAACTTTTTTAACCATAGACATAGTGAATATAATAAAAATAAAAGTTATTTTATAGCGGAAACGTCTTTATTTATTTAATAAAATTAGACCGAATTAATGTTTACATTTGTGCGATTTCGTTAAGTGCCTCAACCAACCTAAGATTTTATTATATCTTGTTAAATTAATATTATTCTGCCAAGTTGCTATGGAGATAGGAAATTGGCCTCCACTTCGCCATATATCTAATGATGGCGCCTCTGCCGCCACCTTGGGAGGCTATAATTATCCCAATCAACGTCGGTTGTTGCAAATAACTAACTATCCTTTATAATATCTACCTTGAGATGCAATTAAAATTAATGAGCATCAACATAAATCAAAAGGGAAACAAGTTTCTTTTTTTAACAACCTTTGTTTGTATATATTTAAACTTATTATCTATCGTTCTTGAAAAATGAAGTCTTTATTAAAAAAAATTTTCGGTAGACAAAACAAATCCCCGATTTTATTATGTTTTATTAAAAATTTTTTGATTTTAAAGATGGAATGGGAATTTGTTTCTCACTCCTTTTTTTTAAGATCTGATTCTAAATTATCCTTTTATTACAAAATAAATGAAGTTTCATCTCACTCTATGGAGGAACCATATATAAATGATCTATTTTTTGTTTCTAAACTTATATGAATAATTGTTTTATAAATTTTAATGAAGAGCGAATTTTGAGAAAATCGAAAAAACTAAAAAAGTACATCAGTACCCTCTAGTCGATTTTATTCAAAAGCCACGATACTTAAATATAAAATTTCATCCTCGAGCCTCTTTTCGTTTTTGAGAAATCTTGTTAAGACAAACACACACACACACACAAACACAGAACTGTGATATACCATTTTGCGAAACTTATTTTTTTTTTAGACCCAGGGGACCTCAAAATATGTATTTGGAAATACACAAATATACAAAAAAATCTTGAAATCGTTTTTTTTGAGATCGCAATATTTTCGGAACGGAGAAGGGTAAGAACCCCCCTAAGTATGAGGTTCAATAACATTAAATGTTTGATTTAAATTTATATTCAATATTTTACAATTATGAATTTTTTAAAGTCTTTCTTATCTTTTCTATCATTAATGGCTTTGCAACAATAGTTTTTTGTTTTTATTTGTATTATAAAGGTCTCTCATTCATTAGTATGCAAAGAAAAAATAAAAGAAAAAATATTTACACAAATACAAAAAGTATTTGAAATACAAGGTTTATAAAATATTGCCTAGTATTATGGTCTCAGGTGGCCTCTAGATTTACCAAAGTCCATTTTGGGCAAGAAAATGACGTCAGCCTGAGTCAGCCTTAAATGGAAAGAGGGTGGGAGGCACAGTCCGCACCTTGCTTGTTGCTATATATATATATATATATATATATAAAGGAGAAAGAAAATTGTGCTGAAGTCAGCATCCAGGGACATTCAACTCCCAGATGGGATAACATACTCGCAACACCTGATCTTTTTTTATCCAATTATTAATATATTTATATTAAACTAATATATCTCATTAATTTAAAAAAAAAAAGTGAAAACAATAAAATTAACATTTCCAACGGATGATCTCATCTATGGCGATGACCGCAAAATTCTTAGTTTTCGACCTTTTATTTATAAGTTAAACACTTTCGTGGTTAACTAAGTAGTAAAATAGATAAGAAGCACTTTAATTTATTATTATCTGAAGTCGTCATTTAAAAAATCTAAAATTATAAAAAAAGAGCATTTAAATTTTACATATGGATTATGCCAAATTAAAAAAAATAAAATGTTTTCCAATTTTATTAATTTTCTATTTTGACAAATGATTGATTTATTTTAATAATGATATTATATAGGAACTTGAAGAAAATTACAATTATAATGCCCTGTTTCTCAATCTATGGGGGGCGCTAAGTTTTCTCAAGTCAAGCACGAATTATCAATTAATTATTATATCATCAATGCAAAAACAAATTGAATGATAACAAAGCAGCAATACCAAAGTGTTACAAGTCGGTTTGCTGATAAAAGATTACATTTCTAAAAAGTGCTTTACGACGAAAAAATTTCTCGCCTCAATTGGTACCATAAATTTAGAGGTGCGTGCAAGAGAGGTTAAAATCATAAATATAATTAAAAGATTTTATTGAAAACTGTCCTTATTAAATATATTGTACAATAAAATAATAAATTTTCTAAACATTTTGGGATTATTTTCAAAAGCTCCTGATGATGGAGCGAGCTTCTTAATATCGGAATGTCAATGTATTGCCGAATGAAAAAAAAATATTCTTTTACTAAAATATTTATGTATAAATGTAAAAATAAGAAATTTCAATGAATTTTTTTTTAAATTTCACAATGGAAAATTTAAAGCATTTTAAAATGATCCAATTTATATAATTTATATTATCAGGTTAAATAATTTTCAGGATTTCTTTACAAATTTTATTTATTAATAGTAAAAAAATAAAATAAATATCAAATCCGTCATTTGTTACCCTGCAAATAAAATTGGCTAGATTTTCTACTATTTTTCATTTGATTTGATAAATTACAAACTATATATGCTCTGCTTCCTTTCGCAGTCATCAAGTAAGATTTTCAATTTAATGAAAAAAAAAAAAAAAATTTCAATTTGTTGGCGTCCTCTGGGTTGGCGTTTTGTTTTGTTTTTAGAAAATGCTATTTGATTTGAATAGCAAAATACCCAGTCGTTTGATGGAGACTATCCTTTGAATTCGCTGTTGTTGTTTGCGTCGGCGTGGGGCGGAGACTCCGCCCCCCTCCCCCTGACCACGCCCACCTGCACCTGGATTGGCGCAGGTATAGGTGCGCTAACGGAGGATGCGCACAGGTGGGGCTGTGAGAGACTCCGCCCAACTTGCGAAAAAATCTCCAATCAAATATATCTATAATTTTATTTAAGAAAAATGTCTCCACCCCTAGGGATAAACAAATATTTAATTAGAAAAAAATTTTATAAAAAAATCTAAATCTTAAAATATAAAAGTATAAAAGTTTGAAAGAAGATATAATATTTAGAGGTGAAATAGCTTTCAGTTTAATAAAATAAATAAATAAGAAATTTCTATATTTTAAAAAATTTTAGATATGAATTTTGGATTTCAAATAAATTTTCTTTGTGAAATTAAAATTTTCATTAATTCTTAAAATTTTTTTAGACAAGTAGGTACAAAATAAAAATTTGCGTTGTCCCTTTTTCATATTGATGTAATAATTATTCTCTTTTCTTTAAAAACTTTTAATAATTATAAATACCCTCTGGAATGAAAAAATCTTAATTTAAGCAAGGATGAACCTTGGATATCTAACCCTATGGACAAGGATCTATGGAAAAACATGTAGCCATAAATCTTAATGAGTTATCTTTTTAATATATGAATACTAATAGATTTATTTATTCATTTGTATAAGTCAAAAAGGTCTCTGCCTATTAAGTTCAATTTTATTAAAATATGGCAAATATTTCTTTATCAAAATATTCTTTTAAATATAAAAATGATTCATAAAAAATATGAGCCGCTTTAATCTTCCGGAAATATATAGTCTAATCTTATAAATGATGAGTAATTCCTGGACTTGATCCGTTTCGATCTTTCCGGTCGTTCATCTCTTTTCTTCTTTTTTTCGTCTAAACCTTCCTTAGTCACCTTTTTTTTACAAGAAAGGAATGTGTGCAAAAATAGATTTTTTTTTATAATTTATAGCCGTCGCTCAGTTTTAAACAAGAGTTTAAGTTTGTATTTGTTATGTATATAGAGAAGGATTATATTTACATAATATTTCAAACACGAGAGAGATTTATTTACAAAAATAATAATACATAGCAAACCAGACTAAATTTCATTAATGTCAAGTCTTAGTTTTTTTTTTTTTTTTTTTAATATAAATTTAAAGAACGATTTCTTTTTTGTAATACCTATCGCATGTAATTTTAACTATTTAACAATTGAAAGTTCATTGGTTTTGAATGAAAATTAATAATTCTTTTGAAATAAGTAACCCAGTGAATTATAAAGCAAATTGTTATATAACAACAGAAATTTTGTATAAATAATAACAAAATTTCAAATTAACCTTTGGATAACTACTTAAAAATATCCCCCCACTCCATATCTTAAGAATCTAAAGGTCAGTTTTTAGTAACCTTTTACATTCATGACGGTTATATTTATCATAATAAACTCATAGATAAGAGGATGTGAACAAAAGTTATTTAAAAGGGAAAGTCGATAGAATTTTAAAAAATTAGTAGTTAAAGGTAAATTTGTCTCTAAATATTATTTATTTATTAGATTATATACTAAAATAAAAATACATTTCTATATAAGAGAAAGTAAAAGAAATCACACATACTACAAAGGCAATGGGATCATATAACTTTGTCAAGTTTAAAATAAATAAGTTGTTTTTTAAATTTTTTTTACAAGGAAAAAATAAAGAATTTATAGTTTGTTAAATTAATCCAAGGTACTAACAAAGCCAATAGGATTGTCTTTTTCAACCGGTCTAAACTTGTCAATTAAAAAATAAAAATAATTGTAAATAAATTTTAAGAATTTCTTTAAGTTTAAAAGAAAAACAAATTTTATATTTCTTTATAAATGAAATGTTTACAAATTATTTTAATTAATAATAATTAGAAAAGTTAGTAGAAAAAATTTTGACAACTGAAACGTCAAACATTTCTTTAGTATAATCAAATTTCTCTATTTCGTAATTTAAGCATTTTATTGAGGGATTATTTAAGTTTTAGGTAGAAACATAAAATGAGAGGGTGTTGTAAAACATTTATAAACGGACTATATGATGTAATTAACATATCAACAAGAAATTTGGCACGAGGATTGTGTATAATATATGCATCCGGGATGTCTATAGAGAGAGTTATTATAGTAATAAAATATAAAAGTAATCACCTGGAAAGATTTATATATTAAAATAGCATGCTTAATGAATGGAATAAAGAGAGAATAGAATGTATTGTCATTATTATCAATAGTAAAAGATTAAAACTTACATTGGCAGCTGGTCCAGATATTGGCAAGTGACCATAGGCGATAGCTGTAGCTGTCGTATGATCCGAACATAATTTCGCACTGAGCAACCATGGCCTACTGACGCGTACGCGCTGGCCGCGCTGCCTGCCGCCCCTATGCTCGTGCCGGGCTTCCCCCACCACCTTCCATCCCTTGGGCATGCGCCGCCCCCCCTCCGTAGATAGTGCTGCCGGCTGGCGGCTCAAAGCCGAAAAACTCGCACCCCCAATTCAGAGAATGCTCTCTCTCTCTTTTTTCTATCTCACTCCCTCTAATTTTCCCCTATCACTATCTCATTCTCTCTTACAACCCCTTACCCTTATTTCTTTCTTGAAAAGTACATAAAAATTAGAACTCAATGGGCCCTTTTCAAAATGAATAAACACATGTATTTCATTAGAATTAAAAAAATCTGATATAATCCATTAATCAAAAAAATTAATATAGTCCCTCTTCAATAAGAAGCCTTGATTCTATATTTTAAATAAATGTTACATATTACCGATAGATAAATTTTTTTAAATAGTTCCCCAGTGTTTTTTTGTCCTGAGAGAACAGAGTAGCAGACAAATAAAAAAATTTCCAAGTTGAAAATGATATTCGAAATGATTCTATCGAGCCTAATGGTCAGGGTGATCTGGATTCACACAGTTTTGACAAATTTAGACTTCGATATATTTGGCGTCCAAAAGAATGTTCTGTGCTTCGTCACAGATCAGTAAGTAGCCTTCTAGGCATTTAGTTTTGATTCTCATTCAAAAATATAATTTTATTCAAATTAAAAAATTAAAAAAATCCAATTAATATAAAAAAATTTGGAATATAAATATAATGCGTATAAAATAACTAAAAATAAATAAAAAAGAGCATAATAAATAAATAAATAAATATTTTCCTACACTAGCAAAATTTATTCATAGTTAATTCATTTCTAAACAAATGTGTAATTTCCCCTTTACATAGGAACCATGAGTCACATTTATTCAAGGACATAATATATAAGTTTATTGATATAAAAAAGCTGATTTTACATTAAATTTATTATTTCATTTAATTTTATATATTCCTTTTAATCATCTAAAACATCTGACTAGGTAAAACTATAATTTAATAAATAATTAGTCATCATTTGCATCATAAGTTGCCTCTTTATAATCTGATAACCCAAAATTCTTTTTTTGTGAAATCATCATCGTCTTTCTCTCTCCTGATTATGGTATATTTGTTTTCTCCGATACATGTAATTTGAGGTTTAAGAAATTTTATCTGATCATCTGATACCTTGATATAAATTACAGGGTTGTCAAAATTCGAGTGCTTATTTTTTACTTTTATCTGATTAAGTACGTGTTTAATTTATTAAAAATTTTGAAAAAATAATATAAATTAATTATTTAATTATTTATTTATAAATAATGAAGGAGCAGGTACTTACCAAAAAATACTTTTTTGAGCAAATTTCTATTACATTTTTTCAAATTTTGTTCAAATAATATTTTTCAGATTTTTCCAAAATTTTTCTAAAACGATGATTTTATAATACTCTAATAGGCTATAGGCGTTTATGTTAAAACAATAAATAAGTTGATATAATTACGTAAAATGTAAATTTGAACATCATGGACTTTTTCTTACTTTAATTAATATTTGATAATGGATCTAGATAGGTAGAATGTTTTTTCATTATATTTTATTTTTTATAGTCTTTTTTTGGCATCTGAGGCTATTTAGACTTCGTTCTTATTTCTTTATATTAATTGGTAGCCAATATAATATAAATAAAATTTTGTGGCTCAGGACGGGAAGCGAACCACTGATCTTTGGTACGTACCTTTAACTCTGCATCAAGGGACAAGGCAGATAGAATGTTGATTATTATATATAATAAATTTATTTATTTCTAGAGATTTAAAATAATTTTTTGGAAAATCAATTCACTGATATATACTTTTGTAATATATAATTAGAACCTTTATATACATTGCATATAGCACCTAACTAATGGATTGCACTTAAATATAAGATTTATTTTTAAACAAAATTTTTCTTTTTATTATTTTATGAAATTTCTTAATATTTCACAAAATTTTTAATTATAATTTTTGGTTAGTTAATTGACAAACAGTAGACCAAAATCTTATTTACAATACTTTATTTTAATTTACTATACAATATAATTTTCTGAAACATTATGTTTTTCCATACATTATCGTTAAATTGACCATTTTAACAATCGTATTTTTACATGTCACACCTTTCTAAGACAAATCCTATTATTTTTGTCTGAAGTCATTTTTTTTTGAAAAAGAATAGGAACAAAACAAATAGGGGACACACGTGTAAAGGAGAAGACCGGACACAGATGCCATCCCTTCTTTTTCTTCTTCTCCTGAAGGCCGTCGGATGCGCTAAGTGTCCTCCATTGTGCGTTTTTATACATATGGATCAAATTACACCCCGGCACATGTGCAAATCGGTTCCGTTACTTTCGTAGGTGTATGAAAAAGAGATGCCATGTGGCCAACAGATGCGATAGCCACCTTACAAGGTATATAGACAGGGGACCTCCCTTTTGGTTTACTCAATTAAATGCAACCCAGAGGGTCCCATATGGCACGTTTGTCAACGGG
Organism: Anisolabis maritima; assembly: GCA_010014785.2. Classification (NCBI taxonomy): domain Eukaryota; kingdom Metazoa; phylum Arthropoda; class Insecta; order Dermaptera; family Anisolabididae; genus Anisolabis; species Anisolabis maritima. The sequence continues at coordinate 12,626 of JAAAKE020003120.1, forward strand.
TTCCCTTCGACCCTCGAGGGTGGCGATGACCTCCGGGGGTAGAGATTAACCCACTTGACGTTCTCACAGAATTCACGCGAAAGGGATATATAAAAACAGAGAATTTTATCTTGAGATATCTGATGGATACTATTTTGAAATATTTTTTTAAACTCATGTCAAAATTTTTCATCATTGACAGCGAGAATTTTTTAATAATTTCTAAATGCGGTCTTTTGTAAGTTCAAAAATTTAAAGAAAATGAATAACAAAAATTTTTTCAGAAAAGCTTATAGATGTCCTCCAGTTTGAAGACAAATTTAAATTTAAAAATCCTAAATTTAATAATTATTAGGCTATATATTTATTTTATTTACTATCTCAATTCCACTTTTAGAACAAACCTCCCAAATTTATTAGCAGAGCCAGGCAAAAATTTTCTTTAGTTCACACTTTTGTTTTTATTTCGGTAAAAAATAAAATAATAGAATAAAAATTTGATAAACAGCACATTCAGGCTTGAAATTAGAAAGAACATAACTATTACATATATTTGTTATTAATTCTTCATTTTTCAAACGGAATTAATTCAATAAATTTTTTCAAAGAACCCGACGAAAAAAAAAAAATTTTTAAATAGATTTAATTTTAATTAAATTTTTTAAAGTATTAATATTTTTCGCAATCTAAGCCATTTAGACTAGATTTATTATATTAATTGGTAGCCAATATAATATAAATATATACAATACATTATTTACATATGGATATTATAATAATGAATGTCATTTGATTTTAATATAAATAAAATTTCAATGCAAGTGACCAAGCAATTTCATGAACCTGATGATAACTTTATCTTATGTCGGTTTCTAAGCCTTTATTTTTTTTAAACAGATAAATGTTCGACTATAAGCATCTTCTTAAAATAAACTAATATTGACAAAAATTTACATTGAAAAAATACCTAAAAAGTATTTTTTGCTAAAAAGTTTAACGTATTAATGTTAAAATACGATGTCAAATTTTTTAAATTATCTATTACTATTTAGAAAAAGAGATCCTTTTTACTTTCCCTTACCTATATATCTAATATATAGTATAGGGAAAGTATTGCGATCGCAAAAAAAATCATTGTCAAAATTTCACGGAAATACTCGTTTTGACCCTCTGAGTCTAAAAAAAATGGCTTTCGCAAAATCCGTATCTGTCCAAAACTCTGTTCGTGTGGGAACAAGATTTCTCAAAAAAAAAAAAAAAAAAAAAAAAAAAACTGAGACTCAAACTTTTTATTTAAGTTAAATACCACTGTGGCTTGTTCCTCGAAGCTTTTGAATAAAATCGGCCTACCAGTACTAATACTTTACTGATATCCCTTTTTTTTTTAGATTTTTTTCGATTTTCTCAAAATTTACTCTATCGATTTTGATTAAATTTCATAAAACAATTATTTATTAGATGATCTGTGAAATGTAATTACTTTTATTCCCCCCCCCCCCTCTGAAACTGGTTTGGCCCAAAAGATAGCCAACTCATTACCATAGGCATATACATATTTTTAATTCCTATGTTTGATAATAACCGAATTTTTTTTGTTGTCTTGTAGGCATCTAAGGCCAAATAGACATTAAACGATGTATATAATTATATTTATTTACGATACTTGTTATCCACGCATATTTATTTACACCAATTGTTATCCAAATCGTTTAAATAAATTTTCATCGGTCTCTCTGGAATCCGAACCCACAACCATTGGCTTTGAAGGTTATCATTAGTGACAATGCCAATACCATTAACCTCTGGACCTCTGGATGGGGACGTATTTACGATAATTTAATTTTTTATAATATTGGTAATTGATAAATACATACAAAGGAAAAATCTCTAAAAATATAAGTTAATATATAATTGTGAACCTCCCGAGGCAAAAAAATCAGGTATCACAGCACATCTCACAATTTTCCTTACCTTAGATAAGAGAAAGTTTGGGGCAGCATACTAGATTTTTTTTTCTTTCAATTTTTATTTTTAAGGATATATATATAGTCATGTCTTAGTAGTCCGACCTAATGAAAAGTATATTTCATGTAAACTTAGGATAAATTGCAGGCCAGAGCCGACGAGAGCTTTTTCAAGGTTCCTTTAATTTATTTTAACAATTATTTAAATAATTGTCCAGAACGTCACCCCCTTTTCAAACCTTGGGCTTCAAGGGTAAAAATTCCCATCCCCGTTTTCTCCCTTGACCCTGTTGTAGCTTTTATTCTAATAATGAAATCATCCAATAATGATAAATAATTGAAACAGGCGTAGATATTCCTATATAACATATTTTTTTTTATTATAAAAAAACAGGAAACTCGGTATCTAAAGCTTTTTCAACTTCATCCCTAATAATTTTTAATGATTATTGCAGGATATAGCCTACCGCTAGTTTCTTTTAAGACTTAACTCTTGAAAAGAGTATAATAATTTTTTTCATTTTTTACAATCCTTATTCATGAATTCATGAAAAGGGACATGTTACAGGACGTTAGAAAGGTCAAAAGTGGAGTAATAAATCATATGTTGAATTTTATTATCATTATAACAAATCTCTCTAAGTTTATCGGCCACAGGATTTGGAGATACTTCGAAAATAATCAACCTAGAATTACGCTCCCATCCAGCAGAAGTAGAGGTCTAGGTTCACCTTCCAATGGTGATTGGATCCCTTTCCGTCTTTAGCAATAAAATTTCTTTAATTTATATTAATTACCAATTAATTTAAATAAATATGGAAGAAGGCTTATATTTTCATAAGAAAACATTTTTTGTCATTAGTCTTAACGGACGAAGTTTAAAAATTTTTATATCCTTTCAGGTATTGTTACCTGTTACCAAGGCAGGAAATGTGCCAGAAAACTTGAGAATGTGCAAAAATTTAGAAGACCCTACTTAGATATATAATGGCTTTTTTGCGTATAAACAAGTGTTTACTAAATTTTGCATGCCTATATTATATAAGAGAAACATCTGTTTTTTACCTGCTTAAAAACTTCACCTAAGGGTTTTATTTATGACACGTCTTATTCTTCTAGATGCTAAAATATTTAATATATTTTACTCATTAATAATAATAAAAATTTCCATTTTATTATTAGAATTTTATTTTAATCAATGTGCAGAAAAGCTATAAGCTTTTTTTTGGGAAAATGCGCTAAAAAACCATTTAAAGTTTTTTATTTCATTAGTCTTAATAATGTAATTTCCTGAACTATATTTTGATGAATAATGGTCACTTAATTATAGCAGAAAAAAAAGATTAGTTTAAGAAAAGGTTCCAGAGAATTTGTAAACCACAATCATCCTTTGTATAAAGACCCATATAACAACTGATAAAATCTTGGAACAAAAGTAAAACAATTAATTCATCTTATTTATATTTGAAAGCTATGCAACCAGCCTTTGACCTGTATTTTCTATATTAAGATTATTTAACCCCATCTTTATTCTTGTTTTTTGGAATATTTCAAAATAAATATGAAAATACCATGTGTAGCCTCATATAAAATGCTCCTTAAAATTCGAATATCGAAAAAATCCGTCTAATCCCGCATATAGGCAATGAACCAAATATAAATTCCAAAATTCTTGATTGTACAATAAATGGTTGAAGCTCTGGCTTGATCTTCTATTATTAGATAGTATAAAGATAGCTAAATATACATGCACCGGCATATCCAGCTTTAAATCATTGGTAGGAGGGTGTAATGAAGGCAATTTATATATATATATATATATATATATATAAATATATATAAATATTTGTTGATATACAAGACATAATATCATATTTATAATTAATGAAAGCCTATCGAAGCAATCGATATTTAATATTAAAAAAAAATTTAAAATTTACAAAAAATGGGGGAGGGAGTAATTGAATACATGTAGTTCTAGTATTGCGTTAGGATAAAATCGATTTTGAGATTAACAACAATAACATTGACCGTGGTGGCGATTTTTTTCACCTCTGTATCCATGAGATTACCCTTGTGGATCCAAAATTAATATTATTAGTAAGGATATCTATTAATTAAATAAAAGTAAACCCCCCCTCCTCCTCTATGGCTGAGAAGTTAAAGTTTTTGAGTATTATCAATATTGATAATAATATTGAAAAAGCCAAGGAGTGTGGGTTCGAATCCTAAATGAAAATTTATTTAAATAATTGGTGTAAATAAATATGTTTGGATAATATGTCTCGTAACTAAAATATAATTATAAAAAAAAAGCAAATTATTTAAAAATTTTGTTTCTTCTATATTTCAAAAAATTATTTAAATAATAACATAGAATAAATTTATGAATTTGGATTTTTGTTTTTCATCATTACAAAATGGATAATAATAATAGTGTACGATCGGAATTTTCTATGAGATTAATGAGGGAATTATCATTCCTCATGCGTTGAATATTTAAAGTGGGAAAGTATACCAATATTAATATTATACTATTCCGGTAGGCCTATATTAAATAGTATTGATTTCATTTTAATTCATTATATTTTAAAGAATGCTTTTAGCAAAGCTTAAAAATTATGTTATATCGTCATTCTATAAAGATGCGCTCAACACGTGTCCTCTGACTGATAAAATTCTTTGAGTAGATCGGCCCTTTTTGTGGCGACTACATCAGAGTCAATTTATGTTATTTGCTTTTTTGGCATATTCATTTAATGTTATTTTAAGTTTAAAAATTTCTCATTAACATTCCTTAAACAATTGGGTTAAATAAAATTGTGTATGATTTACACCAGTTCCAAAAAGATTTTTTAATAAATTTAAAATGATCCTGAACCAATAAAGAAAACAAATGCTCACTACCTATTCCCCCGGTATAATCGCCGAAATAAATGTAAATGAGGTTTGTAAGTGAGAGCGAGAGAGAGTTTAAATCATTTCACTTCTCATTTTCCAGACAGTTGAACAACACGTTTCAATCAACGCGTTTCCATAATGCGTCCCCGGGGGTTTGAATGGGGGTTCCAGGGGGGACGGTGCAGGTGCCGTCTAATTTACCTGCTTAATGAGCTGTAGCCCAGAATCCCAGAATCCCCGGCGTCTTGCACATCCCATTTAGTCTGCGTTCCGACGGCTTATACCTTAAGACAAAGCCAGCTCCCATTACATGGGATTAACGGGGACACCCCAACCCTCTGACATGCTCTTCTCTCTCAGATCCCGATCAATTCCACAAAAAATGCTTTTTTTTAAATCCTTTTCAACTCAATACATAAAATGGAAATAATGAGTTTGCTTTATTATTATCAAAAATTAAGTGGTTGGTTTATTGTCCAAGGTTCCTAGCCAAGTTTACTCTCCCATTATCAGTTAATGAATCAAAATATGTCGTCCAAATTTAATCAATTGGACCATATAGATTATATCTACAATATACCTAAAAAATTTTTACAAGACAAATACAAAGACTGACAATATATATCAAGAACAAAATAAAGTCCAAAATTTATATTTTATCTTAGGTAGAAAAAAATTCCCTATTCTTTTACATTCTACCTGGGCATACAATTTCATAAAACCAGTTTTGAATCTCTTGTTTTTGGAATCCAAAGAAATCAATATTCTCCTAATTCATTGTTCACTTAATATTAAAACAAATTGTTAGAGTTTGTGAGTTTTCTATACGAAACGTAATTAGAAGCGGCGCAGTAATTCAAAAATTATCGGAATGGGAGGGTGGGGGGAATAATTTTATAACCTTTATATTAGGATGCCACCTATTTTACAAATTTTCTTTTCTTTTCGGGAACCATGCTAATTTCGTTCCATTGCTCTGTCACTGGACTAGAATTAGAGTGCTGAGGTTAAAATATCATATATTATATTTTACCAGCTTTTTGGTAAAGCTGCTATTTCATCAGGTATTATATTATTAGGTTAAGCAAGTCAGCAAAAAGCAATAAAAAGCAATAGAAAGAACAATAGAACAAATTTAGATCGGTCCCCATTCTGAAAAAAATTTTTCACATTCAAATAAGTGGCACTCTTCTTCAGGAGAAACTCGCCAGGCGTTAATACTATCTTATTGACTTGAAAATTGACAGAGGTTACCCCTACTCATGCAATGAAACGAAATTAGCATGGTTCCCGAAAAAAGTGACACCCTCCTATATTTAGAACATTATAGAGAGAGAATGAAAAAAAAAAGCTTAGCGTTTAATTTTTTTATTAGAGCAAATTAACATTTAAAAAAGTAAGATTATTTAAAATTTTTAATTTATAAGATTTTATTGAAGATTAACTAGAGGGCAATGAGGCCATTTCCTTCCAAAATGTTTAACTTTATTAAGAAAAAATACTTTCTCACTATATATTTCAAATATAGGTAAGAGAAAGTAGATTATTATTTATTTTAAACTCAATTAATTAATTAAAATTTATAAATATTAATAATATCATTTAAAAAGTTCAACATATGCCATCCATAAAAAACATCCTTTAAGATAAGCTTCTATCTAATATTCCTTTCTCTAAAGCAACATAAGTTTTTAAAATAATTTTTTTAAATAATAAGATAAGATAAATGGTAAATCCCCTGCGGCCTCTTAGTTCCAAGCCTTCACACGTGTTTGAAACCCCTGAAACCCATGTGATCTTAATACATTTAATACAATTTAAAAAAAAAAAAAAATGAAAAATTACAAAGAAAATTATTTTAAACCAGTAGATCCCCGGTATGATTTTCCTTTCTTTTACCTATATTATGAAATATATAATGAGAAAATATACTAATAATAAAATTCGTTGTTGACGTTTCAAAGGAAATACACGTTTTGAGGTCTCCTGAGTCTAAAAATATGGTTCTCGCAAAATGATCAGTCCGTGTGTCTATGGGTGAATAAGATTTCTCAAAAAATAAAAAACATGCAAAACTGAAATTTTATATTTATGCTAAGTATTCTGGTTGCTTGTATCTTTTACCAGCCTTTTTCCCTTTTAAGGATAAGGCTGGCCTCAAATTTTTGTAGTCCAAACGGGAATCACGGAATACTAAGGCAAAGAATAAAACCTAACGAATTTTCACTAATTTTTAAAACTAAATCTCCAAAGCTATGGTCACAAATCATTATATACTCTTCGCTCAATTCGTTTAAATTGGCTACTAATTAATTTAAATAAATATGGATGGTTAACATTTATCGTCAAATTATTATCTACAATTTATCATCCATATCTATTCAGCCTCCGACATTTAAAGCCAAAAAAACTTAATTGGGCATTAAAATATATTACATTATGATTTTAAAATGATATGAAAATTCAACATCATAAAAACACAAAATATAGCTGTAATTAACGATTTACTTTTCATAAGTTAACCATGTTTAGGTGCCAAATTTTTTGCTCAAAAATTATTCTCGATTTCAATCCAAAGACAAAATTTTGTCCCTCCTATTTTCCTATTCTTGACAATACATAGGATTTTCTTCAAGTATAATTTACTGCAAAGTACGCTTACTAATGAAAATATAATTAATTTAAACATATTTTTAAGGTTTAAAAAATTTAGTCTATTTCACATTTCAGAAAAAAGGAGATTTATTATTTATTTTGTTACATAAAAATAATTTTGTACTTTACATTTAATCATTACAAATAATAGGAAATAGGTTATTTGTTCTTTTTATTTATTTATCTTTGATAACAACTAAAATAAGATAAGAGGTGTCCTTTTGTTTTATTAATTTTATAATACAATACAATTTTAGTATATTTATAAATGTTTTATCGCCCTGTCCCTTGGTGCAGAGCTAGAGGTCTAGCTTCACGTACCAAAGGTCAGAGGTTCGCTTCCCGTCCTTGAGCGACAAAAATTTATTTAAATTACATTGGCTACCAATTAATTTAATTAAATAAGGACGGAGTCTAAATGGCCTCAGATGCCGAAAAGGACTTTAAAAATATATATATATATATATATAAAATAAATAAATATTTTATATTAATTAAGCAAATAAAACAAAATTTCATATTTTAATGGAGTGACTAACTTTCGAGAAGGAGTAGCTATATTATTATGATTATTAATCACAATAGTAGGACGAAACTCCATCTTATAGGTTACTTCTTAATATAAAGCCGTTTTCATTACACAATGTCAATATCTCCTCTACTTGCCATGTTAATATAACTGTAAGATATTTAGATATGAAGAAAATTGAAAGTTCTCATCTTATATGTAGACTTTATTAAAAGGAAAAAAAGGAATGTAAATAAAAATGCTAGGCAAAGTGAATTTTAATTTGTCCGGAAAAAAATTAGTGCGTTTTAACAGAATTTTAATTTTATAAGCGATTAATATTTTAATTGAATTTATATTGCTTCATCATATTTTTTATTTTATTATTAAATTAATAATAATATTAAAAATATTTCTTATTTATTTAATTATAAGAGAGAATTAAAAATCTCAATAAAAAGATTAGCATATACGCATGAATGAATGAACGAGTAAAATTTCGCCCTCTTCACAAGGTTAGAGACGTTTTAGTTCTGTTTGGAATCATATTCAGACTTTATCCTAATCTAGAGAACACATCAATATAGATGTTAATATAAATTAAAACTTTAAATGCCTTGATCCAGGAAAATTGCAAAGAACAAGACCAAATAAAAAAAGAAGGAAAGTAAGCAAAAAATTGCAAATTTTCAATAGTTAAAATAGAATTTCAACCAAAATAAAGATTGAAGTCTAAATTTCAGGAAAAGAAAGAATGATTTCCGAATTTAAACATAGGCAGTTCATGCATTTATTTATTTATTTATTATTTATTTACCATTTTATTTAATTAAAACTTAAGGAGCTCACAATCGTAAAATTAAATTGAGATTTTGAGTCGAATATATATTTTTAATTTTTAATTTAAATTAATTTCTTTTCAAGAATACAAGAAGAATAAATAACAAATGATAAAAAAAAAAACAGGTGTATGTTTCGAGAGCTGGCACAAGTGAAAGAAGAAGAGTTTGCACGTGAGCTGCAACTTCTGAGGAGGGTTGGGCGCCGGGCGCCGAAGCGTCGCGGCGCCAGCGAGGCGCCTCGACGCTGGGAGGTCCTGCGGCTCTCCCCTCTCCACGCCGGCCGCCGCCCCTCCGACCCCCCACTTTTTCCTTACTCCCACCGCTACCAACACCACCCCCACCACTACCACTGACACGCACTCGCCGCAACGGTAATTACCAGCGGGCATTCTTTACAGCCGATATGACTTTTAATACGTATTCATCCTAATGGGCCTTTTAATTACAACCCCGACGCTTATTTATACATATACTCACACATACATTTCTTATTTATTTTTATATTTATATATTAATATAGCCTATAATACAAAAAACAGTAAGCTTATGAAAAACAGATTATGATTGGAAAAATAAATGTCAAAAAAATATCTTTTAATCAGTTCTAGGCCTATCTAAAATAATGAAATTATTTATATTTCATCAGGAAAAAAGCTTGATCTGACGTTGTAACTTATTCTTACAAAAATATCAATTAAAAAAAAATTAATTATTGGATTCTCGCCACTTGTTTTTTATTATTATAAAAATAATTTAATTTCTAAATTCATTTTTTTTTTTGAAAACAATAAGAGAATTTGAAGAGGTGGTAAATAAACATCCCCAAAACGTCATCCAATGAGTCATTTTTATTTTAGGAAAATATAAGAAAATACCTAAAATAGATGAATAATATTTTTCACCAGATCTATAAATAATCTCATTCATCACTTTCACTTATGATTTCGTTATAAATCTTTTATTTACATACAAACAAGAGTGTGAATAAATAAAAACTCAAATTTTTTTTAGCTTATTTCGTCTTATTGGTAAATCTATTTTTAATAAAACCATCGCGCCTGACTGAAAGAAAAAACTATCAAAGAAGCTTGCCTGATTAGCAGGTTGCCTATTTTTAGTTAATCATAATTAATCTATCGGCAACCAACGATTCCCCACTATTATATTTAACATGCACATTTTTTGTCTTTCGGAGATCATATATATCATACATATCAATGATAAATTGACGATATAAATTTTATAATAACCATTATCTGTTTATATTTATTTTACTCAATTGATAGCCAATTAGATTAAAATTGCAAAGCTTCTATCTATATAAATAAATATGCCTGAATAATATAAAATACGTATAATTAATTTGTTTAACAGTCTATTTGGCCTCAAACACTGAACGGCTTAAAAAAAATTAATATTCTTTTTCCTTTAAATTTCTCACATATGGTATTAGAATGAAATTATCTATATATACCCTTAAACAATAAAAAGATAAAGCCTTCTCAATGAGGAAAATTTTTCTTCTTATATATTGGTCACATGAATATGAATAATCATCATACATCAAACTAACATCATTATAATGGAAAATAAATTATCAAGAAAGTGATCTAATAATAAATATTAAAAATTTTTTTATTCACTAAAAAAATTTATTAAATATCAGGATAATTTCCACTGGTTGGTTTTAATATTTCGGTCTGAGGAAACGAGAGAAAAATCCACATTAGTAAGCATATTCCAGTCTATCCATTTAAACGACTAGATATTTAATTCTCGGTGTTTAATGTTGCAATCGTGTTTGTAATTTGGTGGGCTGATGGTCCATGACGGCACCCATTGATTACCCAAAACACCCATCTTGATTAGAATGGAACTTCTTCCTCCTCTTCTTGTTCTTCTCTTCTTTCTTCTTGTTCTTCTCCTTGGTTGTTCTAAGGCCCCCGTTCCTCCGCTTAGATAAATACTCGCGAGAGCGGGTTAATTATTATAATTTTAATAGAAACCAAATAAGTTGACACAGAAGGGAAGATCTCTCGTGTGTTGTTTTGTCTTTTGTCTCCACAGCACCAGCTCTTCGGGCTGTTTTAAAGTTAATTTAACATCGGGAATGAATACAGCCGTGTCTCTGTGATAAATGCGAGCGAAACGCGCGGTATTTACTATATAGAAACCTGACTGGAGGAAAATGCCTTGAGAATCTCACTTAACGCACCGATATTTAATTAGCTTGTATCTTTGTCTTGTTTCATTACAAAACGTTTCATTCAGGAAAGAAAAAGAGAGAACCGAGAGGGAAATGATAGATAATGCTGATACAACTATATTTCATTCCCCAAACACAAAATACTCATTATTTCATTTAAAGAAGAATCCCAGCCATTAAAAGACAAAGCGTTAACAACAATTTTCTGAATTTATAACGAAATATTTGATTGAATCAAAAGCTCTTAAAATTAACAACAGAAACTCTAAAGCCTGCTTATCAGTAATATACTTAATACAATATTTTATTTAACCCCTTTACATATTTAGTTATTTGATTATATACTTTTAAAATGTTTTATTTAATTAAGAGTGATGAAGTGAGCCAGTGGCAAATAGATTTGTATTAATAATATAATACTTTTTTTTTTTTTTACATATTTCACAAAACTAACAATTTTCATAATACAACCAGTTACATTTGGAATATATATTGAAAGAGAAATCTCTAATTTAAAAAGAATTATTAACCTCTGTGTCTTGGGTGTGGCCGTTTGGCTCATTTCATATGTGAAATCACACTAAACATATATTTTTATTCCGAATAGTAGGAGTTGGAGTTGGTTTCAATAGACGGGGGTACTTTAGTTTAACGGTAATATATCAGCCACGAAAGGGAATGATCCCAACTCCGAGAGGCACCAAATTTGTCCAGTCCAATCATCTCGCACTCATTATTTTTATATTTTTCAATTAATCTCGACTATTTGAGATATCAAAATGATGATTGTGGATTCGAAATCTATTTGAAATTTCGCCGTGATAATATCTTTTAAAGTTTTTGAATAATGGCAATAGACAAATATTATGAAATAATATAAGTCTAATTATTGATATATTTTTTTATTGTATCTGGAAATTTTCCCTTCTTGAAATTGCGTAAAATTAATTCACTTTCCAATTCAAATTTTTCAACTGTTGAGAGATGATATGATGATGTCAAGAGAAGAGAAAAATTAGAAAAGTAAAGAATAACTTCGCTGGTCGCAAAAAAAAAAAAAGAAAAAAAAAAAAAGAAAAGTAATTCAAAATTCGAGGAATGTTATTTTTTCAATTTGCTACATGCGACGAGCCGAGAACCCAGCTTCGACCTGAATGAAATAAGTTTTTTAACAAAGTTTGCGGGACCTTCGCCTGCCTTAAGCCCCTGGGAATGGGGAACGAGACAGCCCTTCCTGGTTCAAACAAGAAGCGAAATATTATCTACCTTTCTTGGATTAGGTAGGAAGAAAGAAAATTAAATAAGTTATTTTTTAATGCTAAAATAATCTATCATTATTCGGAGAATTACTGTATTTATATTTATAATATACCTTAATAAAATTAAAAATTTTATGGCGACCAGCTGAAGTACTTTATCCGAAGAACTGCGATTAAGCTTTTGTGACCAAATTTTAATAATAAATTGTCACCCATACTCACAACATTAAATATAAAATAAATTTTCTACCTCCATGATTTCCATTTTTGATCTCCCCTTATAGACTGGCACAGACACAGAGAGGAAATCATACAATCAAACATACATCTACTATGCTATTTCAGCACTTGACAATTAAATTTCCCTCTTAATTCCAATTATTACATCTTCATTTGACCAACCCTCGGACAGTCATAAAGGCTGGAGACGCCAAATATATTACATCAGACCCTCGTATCACATTCCTATTTATTTACGTAAATTCCTTATTCTTTATAAGTGCATAAATAATTAATTATGCTTTTTATATTACTTATTTTATTATCTATTAAATTTATTTATTATTAATATAATATATTATTTGAATAGGAAAATTTAAAAATTATTTAACAATGGGTAAGAAATTTTTATTTTTTTGAGACCCATTTTTTTAGACTTATAGGACCTTGTTTCCGTTAAAATTTCGACATCGATTTTTTTTGTGATCGTAATTCTTTCTCATTATATATTATATTTATAGGTAAGAGAAAGTAAAAGTCAATGAAAATCCGGTCAGTAGTTTCGGAGTCTATGCGTTTCATACAGTCAGACTATATAATAGTATAGGTATAGATATAATAAAAATAATAAGTGAAATTTTATTTAATTATACTAGTTGAGAATACCTATCAGAAGGTGCCAAAATGATTCTAATATAATGACAATTTTTTTCACTAAAAATAACATTTATATTTTTTATTAATTATTATTATATTTGATAAATTTAAAGAAAACCAAGTATGGTATTTTTAAATGAAAAATAATAGAAAAAAATTTTAAAAAGTTTTTTTTTCATAATTGAATGGTGAGTCAATTTCTTTGCTTCGTTGCTTTGTATGTGAGCTTTTTAACAAATGCAATAAAAATATCCTCAAAATTTACGGTTAATATTTTAATTTTATTAATTCATTTGCAATCCCGCCTAAAATATTTTTTTTTCAAGTCTCTTCGGCATCTGAGACCATATAGACTTTAAAAAATCACAATTAGATTATAAATGATACATATAATCCAGTAATTTATATCAAATGGTATCCAAATATAAATACATTTTCATCGGACTGTCTGAGATCCGAACCCACATCCCTTGGCTTGACAATATCTTTAACCTGTCGGCCAAGAGAAGGGGGGGGGGGGGGGGGGCACCACAAATATATTTAATATTTACTGCAGTTTTTTTTATATATTTAAATAATAACACATAAGTAAATATTAAATATAATCTTTTTACTCACATCAAACATCTTGCATACTCTCCTTTTCTTTATGCAAATGGATTTTATTAAAATTCTCATTCTTTTAGTTGTTTAATTATTAATTTAACCTGAACTTGCCTTCAATTTATTATTTAAAGAAGTGAATAAAATCTTTTTTTTTTTTAAATAAAACAAAGGCTATTCCCTATGTAAACAAAAGATGAAATGGATAGTGACTTGATACTCCAATTTCTATTTAAATTTTACAATCTCTGAAATATCAACAAATTGAAAATGGCGTGTTTCCAACATATTGATCTACCCATATCCTTCAATTTTTTTTTCAACCTATTTTTTAATAATTCCTTGTTATTATGAATACAGAAAAATTAAACGACATTCGTTATTAATTAAAAAAATAGAAAATTTTTTGAGCATGAAGAGTTTTGTCTTTTAAGTTAATTTCGATTGTCCATGGAAGGGTGAGTTGTGGTTGCAGTTTTTTAGGAAACCTCTCTCTCTCCTTCTCGTCCTCTCTCTCTCTCTCTTTCTCTTAGGAAAGGAGAAGACTAACTTTTCAAGATCGAGTCTTCGTAATGTTGGAACAGCTGACAAAATTCCCATTGCTGTTTCCATCCAGTTCGTTTTAGATATGATCGATTCCGAAACCTTCCTTACCTTTTCATTGCGCTAAGATAACATCCAAACTAATTTCAACCGTTTTTTTTTTTTTTTTGTTCATTTTCCCTTTTGTTCTTTATCTCTAAACATTTTTTTTAAACATTCATTGCATAATAATCGTTAAACGCTCTGGTAGAGAAAGTACGATTAAAAATGTTTATTTGTAATAATTAATTTGAAGATATTTTTTGTCTCTAAAAAAAAGACGAGTTAAAAAAACGCACAATTGTGATTGTAACATTTCTCCAGAGAACAGAGAGAGAGGAAAGCCTCAATTTCTTTTTATTACATGAACAAACGCCACCTCAAAAAGCCGGCCTTGGTTGGAGTCTCATTCTATTCGGGCATGAGACTCATTTGATTTTATATTTATTTACTAGGTGACTCCGCCCTTTTCCCCATTCTTCATGACTAAGATGAAATCGAGGGAGTGAATTTTTTTTACTTAAGTTGGTTTCTCCCTATTTTTACTCTTTATCTTGATTATAATTTTAATTGTTAAATATACAATGGCTGCTGTATCCTAAATTAATGACAAAAGTCTCATAATCCTGTTTCTCAGCTATGTTTTAGATAATATTCAAAATCAATTAATAATTGGATAATAAGTACTGTCTAAATGAAACATATATTGGTAATAGAGCTTGACTTTTTAATTGATCTTTAGATACACATGCCCATCAAAGTATTATTCTATTTGGAAAGATCCCAATTTGTGTACATCTGTTAAAAATCCCCAAATATCAAATTTGGTATATATCTCCTCAATTTCAGTTTTTCATTTAAATTAGGATAGTAAAAAATAGAATTTTCGAATTCGAGTTTTTATTATTATTAATAAATCTGCGGAGATATTTTTGTCTTTTCAGAGTTGGAATTGAATAGATAAAAATATACCAACTCTAATTCTGACCAAAAATTTTTTATTTTTTCCAGAACCTCTCTCAAAATAAAGCTCACACTCAGAAATTATTTAACCAAATATACAAACATGTTGTAAGTTGGAATAAGAAAAAAATTTAATCAGGTCATTTTATAAAAAAAAAAAATTCTTTTACGCTGGATTCGTAGTCGAAGATTTAAAATTAGAAAAATCAAAAATTTTACCCTGTTTTGCAACCCTGATTTTAAGTCAGATTGTTAAACCAGATAATGGGACTTTGGAGTAATGGTAAACACACCGAATTTCCGAGATTCTTACTCTCACAATATTAATTTGATCAAGTCAAAAGATATCCTCTAAGCCATTGTCTTTTAACCCTTTTAAACGCTTTTATTTATTTAACTTTGTCTGCCTGAATTTTTGTATATAGGCTAAGTTCCTATGACACACACGCTTTATTAAAACAAGGCAAAAATCGGCCCATTCATTTCTAGCTAGCTAACTATTCCAATATCTATATTCTATGATAGGGATGATGTCTTAGTTGAGGAATGACTCTCTCAGCATCGGCTTGTAACCTACTCTTTGCGAAGAGTGCATCATTGAGAGGAAATCCTTCTTTACGTCCCTTCCATAGATCGGGTCACAACTCCCTCTCCTTGTAGAGTTGCCTGAGGTCTCTATTGTGATAGGATCGAATGTTCAAATCCAGGGCTTGGTTTACATTAAATATCTTTATTTAATGAAAAAATCCCACCATGCCCGGGATCCGAACACCGATCATCTGTGCAGAACAGCGGCACCTTATTGATTGCTCCACAGAGCCCTAAAATTTTTTTATTATTCATCAAAATAATGATAAATCTAACGTTAATTTAGAGCAACTGAAACTCAAGTGAAATTTCAATAAAGGGTAATGGGAAGTATATGAAGCAATTAAGAGTAAACACGTTTATAAAATAAACGCATACGATATGCTTTGCTTATATTCATATTCACTCTGGTTGTTTGACTTCTCATCCAAATTAATTAATTTACATTGACCTATAAGAAAAGTATTAAATTGTCACTTATAATGAAAAATAAATACACAATAGCTGAAAAAATAATACAAATTAACTAGAGCCCCCCCCCCCCCCATTGCCCGAGAGGTTAAAGATACTGACATTGGCAATATTGATAACCTCAAAAGTCGAGGATCTGGGTTCGGATCCCAGGAAGTCCGATGAAAATTTATTTAAATCAAATTGGATACCAATTGATTTAAATAAATATGCTTGGATAATACATATCGTAAATA
>JAAAKE020003143.1:0-11243 GCA_010014785.2 Anisolabis maritima
ATTCATTATACGAAAACTGTCTTTCATGTTCCCCAAAAAAAACGAAATGACTTTCCGAACAACCCAATATATATATTAATTAAATAAAAATTTTCCATTAAATTAAAGTGATTATATTAAGGCGGCTACACAGGTTCAGGTAAACCGAAACGTGTGGATGACAAAACTCAGTTTTTTTCAGGCGACCGGAACCGGATAAAATTTCATTCGATAAAATTTCGCCGAATTGAACTGAACAGGTAAACTTGACCGTGAGGATGGACAATCCGGCGACCTCTCAGTTATTTTATGAGGCAGAGAAGAAAAGAGTAGTGATGGGGATAGCTCTCTTCCTTCTTTGCTTCTTTTTAATTATTATTTTAAATAAATAAACGAGATTTAAATAATTTATTTTTCGAGTTCACATATACTTGAATTTTTTATTGTAAATAGTACCACCTACCACACTTAAAACATAATCAATGTTTGCCTTAATAGATAGGTAAAATTGAAGAGAAGTACCTGTCATGTATAACTGAAAGAGTGTAGACACCCTTAAATACTTTTTTTTAAATAATTTCTGTAATATTTGAGTTTATTTTTCTTGATCCGGCAATTATTATTTTATTTTCCTTTTTAGGGATTTATTGTTTGGCAACATTTTAGAATTTTTATTTAACATGTTTTGTTAGTATATTTTTGCCGGTGGACTTGATCCAAGTGGCCCATGAGGAAGTCGAACCCAGGATCTCCAGTCTATCCGAAGCATCGGCTTCCTTTGTACCAGACCACCGGATACTCGACCACACCAGCAAAAATACATTCCCACGTTTATCTAGATCATATGATAAAGTTAGTCCAAAAGAAAATTTTTTTTTTCCTTATCAGGCGATGGACAGCCAGCAAAAACATGTTAAATAAAAAATCATGTCTAGTAAGTCCGCTTATTAATATCTAATTCAAATGAATAAGTTTTGAAATTTTTTTAATTTTAGGAATCCACCCCCTTCCGCCCGCGTGGATTCTACCCTGTTTAGTACTTATTTCATTGGTAATGATATCTCTGTGATTTAACAATAATAAAAACGAGATTAATTAACTCCTTATTTAACAATTTATCATTTTTATGAAAATTTAAACAAAAATAATAAATATATAATGACAGAATTTTTTAATGAGTTATTATAATAATTTGCTTACATTCTTAACAAACATGATATTATTTCATTAAAAATAATTATCATAAATTTATATATATTATATAGAATTAATGGAAACAGTATTATTATTTATATATATCATATTTGATCTCTTGTAAACAACAAAACAAAGCAGATTAATTATTTCCATTATCATTTATTTAATATTTTCATAGTTATTTTTTGTTTAATTTTATTTTAAAAAATATGAAATATAAATTACTTTTAAAATATAAAAAGAGATTAATGTTGTTGAATTTGAAATTAGAATAATTGAGAAGTGTCATTATAATGGCCAATTTAGGGGACCTAACCCGAAAAGTATTTAATATATCGGCACTTAGAACTTTTTCCCGAATCGAGGAGATCTTCCGGCAGAAGAAGATGAATGAATAGAACTAAAAGATGCAGGAAACCAGAAAGGGAATAAGAGTTAATCAACCAGACCTCATGGGAAGGCATGTACTGGATACAGCCATAAAAACAATTTATTTTATTAAAATAGGGCCAATTATTTATTACCAGAAAGTTGCAGTACCTCTATTCTTTAATTAATTTATTTTATATATATATTTGAAGTCTTGATGATGTTATGATATTTCTGCCATGAAGTATTAAAAATTTTAATTAAAACCATTTCAATCCAAAGAAATGAATGAATGAATGCAATTTATTTTTTACGAAAAAAATTTTTTTTTGCAATATATTTTCATTTGTTGCGTTTGTAAAATATAGGAAATTGATTTAATTGAAGTTAATTGAAAAAGGGATGTTGTTTTGTCGTAGCAACGGAAGCTTGTAAGGCGGAAGCTTCTCTGCAGAGACCGGAAGTCCTCTTCCAAACGACGAGGGACCCTCATAGGCTAAGTGCGGTCATCGCCGCCCCTGCATATGTGAGTATTGTTTATATAAATTACTATTACTTATATATTTGACTGTTTTTTCACGAATAATTTTTTTTTCTACATTGATTGGCGATATAAAGTATGGTCTCTCCATATATAAGTAAATTAATTGGTATTCAATTTTTTTAAAGTCTTTTTCGGCATCTAATTTGGATTCCATTCATATTTTTAATAAATTTTATCACTCAGAACAGAAAGTAAATCCTTAGATTATGAAGTAAGAGGTTTACTTCTGTTTTAAGAGAATTTTGGGATTTAACATATATAATATATATAAGAATTATTACATTCAATAGTCAAAAAACTATTTACGTCTTTTCCGAATTTGACCAATGTGATTTCCACCTTCTGTATCCCTAACAGGAAAGTGACATCTATAAAGGTTATTTTTATTTCAGAATTTAATAAAATAAAGAAAAAAAAAACCAAATATATTTAGAGAACCCTTCAATAAATATTTTAAACTGAATTACTCCAACTGGGAAATGTCTTAAAAATTTAACAATAAATTTAACTCTTAGATCCATAATTAAATAAACCGTTTGTAATTCGCAAATTGAATTTTTTAGTTGAATTTAAATGATTCTTTACTGTTTTTTTTTTTCTTTTTTTTTTTGTTAGCAACGACGTGAACAATAAAATTAAAAAAGTAAAGTGACTAATTAATTAAACTGCGTTACAAATATATAAAATACAAGCTAAAGCAAAATTAATTACTATTGTTTTGGAATTTTGTTATGCAGATCAGGTCTGATTTATTTAAAACGTTCTTTTTTATGTTTAAAAAGAAAATAAAGATTTTATTAAATTAATAGGTGGTAACTATCTTAATCCTTATCTTATTATTTAAAAAACTAAGGCACAAAGAAAGAAAGAATATATTGTTGGCCTATTACTCCAGAAGAAATGGAGTGAAGAAAAGACTGGCGTAAAGAAAGAAGAAAAGACAGTTTATTTAAACCAATTGGTAATCAATTTAAATAAACTTTTCGGTCGAAAGTCAATTTCCTAGTATAAAACAAGAACTCTGGCATTATTCCAACGGGCCAGTGCATATTAAAATATTCTTTAAAATTCCTATTATAATAAATTGAATAGACTAATTGTATTTTATCCTTTGACATTAGACTCTAATAATTCTTTTAGAGCTAACAGTCATTTTTTATGAGAAACATGTTCATAGATTTGTAATTTTTTCTTTCCCCATGCAATGGAAATTGATTCAATATTTCGAACACGTTTTCTAAAGTGGCGTTTTCAAATCTTATTAGGCTTATACGCGAATGATCTTCGAGTTTGGAAAGTGCAAAATGTCAAGGAAATGTTCAAAATTTTATTTGAATTGTGTGTCTTAAAGATACTTATAGAATATCTGGAAATATTCGCAAGACAAAAGTATAAAATTATGGAAATATATAAAAAAATTTTTTAAAAAGATTCTAAATATTAGGTAACTAACTTGCAAAACATTCTCTTTTCTTTCTCCTCTGAGGCTCAAAATGTTCAATTCTATTCCTATGAAAAGTTTCGTCCATTCAGTTCAAGGCATCTAGACATATAATTACGTCAAAGAAAAAAAATAGATATATTTTTAATACCTAGTTCTAATGATGGGTCATCTGGTTCCAAAAATTATTTTTCATTCCCACTTCTCTTTCTATACGGTTTACTCCAAATCTTAATATATGCGAAGTAGTGGTAGGTAGGTGGTGGCTGTGATACTTAACAATGGAGGAAGGAATATTTAAAACCGAACCGTCTCAAACATGACAGTTTTAGAATTGAATTCGAATTGTGTGTCTTAAAGATACTTGGCTGACTGCTCATTTCTCCATTCTTAATATATATATATGGATAAATAAATAATTCATAAATATTATATTAATTATTTTATAACGTTTATATAAAAAAGGATTACCGTATTCGCTTTAAGAATTCATTAGCGGTTGAAAAAAATGCATAAGAAATCACCTTTAAATGTGATTACCCTTCTAAACTTAAATAAATCAGAATTAAAACTAAACTAAGGGCTTTTGGCTAAGATTAAGAGCCCCTAGAGGGTGATCACTGACCTTCTTTCTTTTAAAGCTTCTTTCTTTTTTTAAAAGAAAGTTTTGAATTTTGGACGAAGGTATTGATTTGTTGATAAAAATTTTATACAAAAGAAAATTTTTACTTTCATATTATTTTAGTTAATAAATTAAAAACGGATCCATAAGTAAATACAGAATATCATGTCATTTAATCAATGAGACAAAAAAAAAGGTTTCATATTTGCTCAGAAATTAATACTTTAATTTGTTTTTAACAGGAGCAATTTTCCTCACCTCTCTCTCCATGGTCCAACTCTCTCACACAATGATATTCTTTAAAAGGCAATAAAACTAAGAGAAAAAATTTAATTAAAATTTAAATTAAATTAAAATTAAACTCTCCTAGTTATCGAAGTTTCGTAGTGGATTTTTGATTTTACATGCGAATTTCTAGTTGCCAGAAGAGGACCAAATTTTAACCGAGATGTCTGATATTGATAGAATGTCAATATATAATATTTTACTAGTGTTGGTGAAAACTTATTTGAGTTATCACGAATTTTAGAAAAACACTTCAGTATATGTAGTATCTCTTCTAGTTGCGGAAATTAGCCCAGTGATTGAATTGATAGAGATCAATGATTTTGCTGAAATGCACGTACGCGTATGTAAAATTTGGTTGTCCTACATTAAAGTGTGCTCGAGTTATCTTATTAAAGAACATTCACATAAGACATATTTCGAAAAATGGTATTTTCGGAGGTCAGGGAGGTTCAAAAGGTCAAGAACAATCAAAATCTCAAGATCGAATTTTTGGACGAGAAAATAAAAAGCATTTTAATTATTTTAATTCTAATGAAATTTATATATTATATTATTAATAAGAAAAGTAATAATATCTGACTATTCATTTATTTATGCATATATTATAGAACTTAAAAGAGAGAAAAGAAAAAGTCTAGAAACTTTATTCAAATTATTTTAAATTGAAAGATTTTTTAAAAATTTTTAATAATTTTAATGATTTGATTAATGCATTTAAAAATACTTTTAAAAACAACCCTATTATTTTTAAATTAAGAAATAAGATAAAAAAAAATTTGAGTTAAAAGGGCGTGAGGCCCAATAGAATAATTCATTGAAAGAATTGAAGATTGAATGAAGAAAATTTTGTTTTATTGAACTTTTCCAATATCTAATGAGGGAAATGAGGCAACCCAGTCAAATATTACTATTGCAATTGTTATTTGAAAGTTCATATGAGAGAGAAATTAATAATAATTCTAGTATATATTTTTCAAAAATTAATAATTAATAATTTTGATACTAAAAATAAAAAAATAATTCCATTTTCATCAAAAAGTATTATTAAGCCAATAATGATTATTTATTAAAAGAAAAAATTAATCACAGTATTATTCAAAATAAATAGTATTTATATCATTTTTATCATTATTACATATAGCATATTATAAAAAGAGGTTTTCATATAAATAGGAATATGTATTATATCATATAAAGAAATATATTTCCCTTTTTCAAATTATTATTTAGGAGACTTATTCTCAAATTACTGGTACATCACCATGTTTATTATATTTAAATAGATAAATAAATATAAATTAAATTTTAAAAAATAAAATGCACTCACATTTCAGCCGTTTTTCTTTATTTCTCTCGAAGCGGTCAGAGGTGATGTCAAAGCCTCGCCGTCTCAAGGCATACTGGGCATTTGCAGGCACCAACAGGTTTCAATTGGAATAGAGCGAGAACAAAATTAAGAATATGTAAGATATTAATAGAAGAATTAATAAAAAAAAATATAAACAAAACATTAATATTAATAACAACAAAAAAAAATCAACAAAATAAATGATTACATTATTTTTTCGATAGTAAAAGTAACATGCTTTCCAGAGTCCCAGAAAACATATTTGATTAATAAATTTTAACCATATATGATAATCATTTTTTTTTCCTCCTCTTTGCTATGTTCCCAAGACTCGGGATAGGCATATAAAATTAAACCGACAAACCGGCCCGTCTCATAGCTGGTCACTTGAAGAGGGAGGGAATGACTGATATGGAGGAAAACCCAGTAGAAATACTAGCCTTATCTCGGGTAACACTTGGTCGTACTCACCTGATGTGAGTCCCTGAATGTAATCTTTTCATAAGAAAATTAATTCCATTAATATCCAAGGCCGCCGAGAGTTTACTCATATCTAAATTCCAAAGTTGTAAATTGAGATTTAAGTGTAAAAGGTTAAAGATAAAAATGTGACTTTATTGGATTTTATATCATTTTATTTATTCATCTCAAAATTTTCTGAAATAGAAAACAGATTTTTAAGAAAATGAATTAATTATTAATTGATAGATAGATAAATAACCGCTCGGCCCTTCTGATTAATCACATTGGATTTAGCTCAACTAGCCTAGTTACTGCCCTATTAGATTTTATTTTTAATACTTTCCTATATATTTTTAAATGGTTGAGAAAGAAAACCAGCAGTTACTCTGTCCCCTTACGCCCTTTATTGCGCAAATATTTCAATGACGTGTATCCGGATAGCGGAGATAGGCTTTGTTCAAATTTAAAAATTTCATTCAGTAAAAATATACAAATGGAATTGCCGTGACTATGTGTCTGTTTTGGCGTTTTGCGTATTTCTACCGAATTTTACATATTTTTATTTTTTGACAAGTTCTGGCCCTTGGCAGGTAGAGTCTCGCTTCATTTTCAAAAGATCAGTGGTTCTCTTTCCATCCAAAATGATTAAAATTTATTTATATTATATTACATAGCAATTAATTTAAATAGGACGAAGTTTAAATGACCTCAGATAATGTCCTTATCCGGTGAGGTGCATCGAAATACGGATTAACTCCTGGTTCCTTTCTCCATCCTTTGAAAATCTACACATCCCAACTTCTTCTTGTCAAATTGAAATTTTTCTGTATATTTTGGCAACACTCAAGACCCAGTGTTATAACTCTATTATCTCGACCTATAGACAACCTCTATGAATAGTAAAGAATATCTAAGAATTGTAATCAACTTTTTAATTTTAAAATTACCTTCCCTATTTCAGATGTCACCAGGGACGCCTGTATCTTCCCTGTCGCCTATCTCTTCAACGGCGGCTCCATCCACAGGGGCCGGTATCTACCGGTGTCCTAGTATGGTAGCATCTTCGAACCGAATTCCAACTTCCAGCGTTTGGGATGAATCGCCATCTGCTAAAATCACTCAATCGGCGAACAACGGCAGCATGCGAAAAGAGCGCACTATTATATCAAACTCGATACCGGGTCCAGAGAGTTGTGTATGAGCGCTCGCGCTACATTATGTTTTTGCCAAATGACACTTTCAAATTACTCCTCTATCTACAATATATGTATATAAATATATATATATAATATGGTGAGTGTGTCTGAGAGAAATGAGAGGCTAAGTTGAATGGTATTTTTACAGCTTCGCCAAAAAACCAACTCTTGTCTTCAAAAGTCGCACAAAATCGCGGCATCTAAAAAAAAAAAAATTGTTTCTATAAAATATGATGAAACGATCGTTTTAGACTGCCTGTAAATAAATAAATAATTATAAATATATAAAGTTCTTAATTCAACCTCTCTCACTGTAATGAGATATCGTGTTGTTTCAAAAAAAAAAAAAAAATTTAAAAAAATCGGACCTTTTTGTTTTCTCCTAATTTAAAAAAATAAAAAATAATTTACTGTAATTATTTTTCTAAGTTTTAAGAAATAAGTATAAAATATTTTATAAAATGAATTTATTATTATTCTTCAAGAGAAAAATGTACCGAAAAAAAATATATACAAGGTGGTCTAGAAGTTATTTTGAAAAAAAAAATAGAGCAAAAAATCATCCTGGTAATCAAATTTTGATTTTTGTGAATCCAACCTTTTTGTGTGGCAAGGGGAGGACGTTTTTTTTATTGTATGGTCTTTAGAGCTATATTTTCTTAATCTGTATGTGATTATTATTAGAAATTGTTTTTAAACTTATTATCTTCTTGATGCCTTTATTTAAATTTTGTGTTGATTTTCCAATAATTTTGGTTTTGGGGGAGAGAGAGCCGGCCGGCCTCTGAATACTCCTGTGGATATTGACAACGAATTTTTTCATTTCATTAAGTTTTCAATATTGATCATGTTAAGTAACAAACATCAGACATTTCATTCTCACAATCAAATCTATTACGACGTCTATTTATTGGCATTGAAAGTTTATTGTATAAGGGTGAAATGAATAATTTTGATGCTAATAATGTTTCTCTCGTAACAGATTGCGAGAATAAATTTATGTTGAAATTCTGATACTGTTTGATATTATTTAACATTTATAAAACACTTCATATACAGGGGCCTAAGATTTCGATTCCAATAATACGCTACAGTTGAAAAATACGAATAGAGGGATTAATTTTTTATGAAGATTCGGATTTTCTTTCAGAGGAAATATGACTTCAAGTATTTTAATTCTTTAAACTTGACCTCATTTAAAAAGAAATTTTTTTATATTCCCTTAATTTTGCTTCTCAATTTACTTTTAGATATTCTTATGTTTTATTTCTCTTTTATTATGGAGCTAATAGTGAGAGGTATGGAGCATCCTGTATATTAATTTGAACCAAGAAGTAAATAAATTTTATTTTAATTATATTAATTGCTTCTATTATTTAAAATATTATATATTTTTAAAAAAAATATAAATACTATATATCTTGATTCTTAAAGATCGAATTGAATATTTATCATTAACAAATTATTAACCTTGCTAATCTCAATTTTAATTTACATAACGATAGATAATTACTTAAAAATAATCCATTTTTTTTTTTATCTATCAATTTTGATAGATTTCTTCCAAAAACACTTTTTAAAAAAATGTATATAGTTATATATATGTATAAAAATTTCCTTCTTAAAAAATAAACCTATTAATTATTAATGATTTATAAAAAAAAATTTTAATCCGATTGATAATAAACAACACAACGATATAAGATATTTTAAAAATATCTTTCTCGTATTTCGAATTATAATTTATATACGCTCGTATGAGAAAAAAAGCGATGAAAGAATAAAAAAAGACACCAAACGTTGCCTTAAAATGGGCAGACAAGTATTTCAAATCAATCTTCGGAACGAAGGCTTTGTAATTAATGAAAAAATTGATTTAAAATATATATATATATATATATATATATATATTTAAAAAAGGAAATAGAATTTTTTGGTTAAATAAAAATAAAAATGTGACCAATTTTTACTATGAAAAGATTTTTTTAATGAATTCTTTTCGTTCATAGTCCAAAATTATGGCTTTATTGAATTTATAAAAAATCAACTTTGAATGTGATTTTTTTATATTCTTATATTAAATATGAATAAATGTTAGATTTAGAAGGAACAATATTAATGTCTTCTCTAGGATCATTTATTTAATTTATTTGAAAAATTATGAAAAAATTATAAAAAAAAAAAAAAAAAAGAAAAATCTTTTATAACAAAAAATGAAAAATATAGAAATTTCCAAAATTATTTTGCTAAACTCTTTATCATTTTAATTTCAAAATTAATTGTTTTTTATCCATTACAAGAATACAATTTTCTTATTTATTTAATTAAAAGAGCTTATTAATAATATGATTATTTTTCTTATTCGAAAATAGTAAAAATTTTACTTCAAATGAAAAAAAAAAAAAACATTTTCGTCATTAGACTATTTTAATTTAAGGAAAAAAAAATTGATGTACAAATTTATATTATTGATATCAAAACTAAAATTTAAAAAAATGGCCTATCCTTGTAAAATATAAATAAAAAGAAAAAGTTATTTAATCCCGATACTATATTTTTTCTGCAAATTAAACTTAAACTTAATTGGGATTAAATGATTTTTAAATCACTAAAAATGATTCCATAACAAAAATACCAAATAAATATATATGTTACCGTTAAAATCCGAAATGCAGGGAATGTCAGTATGAACTAGTTAATGTTAGATTACTTAGACCATTTAGTTAAAGTTTGAAAAAATTTGTATACTTTATTTCGACTAGTTACTGTCAACATTAACTTACCCTTGTGGCTTTGTTTTTATATTTTTATTGATGTGATTTTATCTTATTATTGTTTTGTTTTTGTTAATGGTATTTGTAAATTTTTCTATTGTATAATTTATATTGTATATTTTTGTTTTATTTTTTATAGTATACGGCAAAATAAGGTCAGGGTGAGAATAAATAAAAAAAACTAGCCCTTCTGGAGTAATTCAAGAAAAATCGCCGCATGCGACCTTTGGTAAAATAAAGATAAATTCTCTTTAGATTAAAAAAAATTATTCACCGAGTAAATTTAAAATATTTATTTAATTTCTTTCGGGTAGAATCCAGAGAGAGTTCAAGTTCAACTAAAATTGAATTTATTTTTAGTAAAGTTATTATTTTCGCAGAAGTGTTTGTTTAATTTAAAAAAAACCGTACTTTAACTATCCTCTACCAGTTTAGGTCAACCTTACCTAGTTAAAATAAAGAATTCTATTTTTTCGGACTTTAACTGAATGTTTTGAAATTAACTAGTTAATGTTAACATTATCGGATTTCGCACATTACCGGTAACAAATATATGTATATATACATAAATAATAATATTGTGAAAATAATCGATTGTATTTTGTACTTTTAGTATATTTCCGGGTATGGAAATGGACGGACTGACAAACTCATATGTCGGAAGGCGTATACGTTTTGTATGCTCGTGTGAAATCTTGTTTTGTGTGTTTGTAGAAAAAAAAACCATTCGTGGTACGATTGAATGTTTGTTTAAATGACCATTAAAAACAAAAACAAAAAAAAAAAAAAAAATAATATATAACTAATAATAATTCGAATCGAGTTCAAAAATCTGTGTACGCTCTGTAAGTAAAAAAAATGTGAATTATTATCAAAAACAATAAAAATCATGACTAAAAAAATGGAATATATATATATATATATATATATATATATTTTATCTCTATGTTACACATTTTAATCTTTTTCATATAAAAAAGAAAAAAATATTTATTTCTTTTATTACTCCTTTTCAAATCATAT
>JAAAKE020003154.1:0-11243 GCA_010014785.2 Anisolabis maritima
GGGTCTTATACGGCGAGGATATGCTAAATCCTAGTTTTTGCTTTATAATTTAAGGGGGGTCTTATACGCCGAGGGGTACGGTATTTTTGTTTTTTTTTCCCCCCCAAATTTTTTATTTTTTTTAGGCCGAATTTATCATTAAAATATTTTTTTTTTTTAATTTATTTTAAACTCTTAATATTTGGGGGAAAAAAATTGATCTCAACACTATTATTAAAATATACATTTATATTTGATTAATAACTCACTGTTAATAAAATTTTGTTGATGGCGTCATTCATTGAGAAAACAGGTATATTTTTCAATCCACTTGTCTCAAAACATCAAATCAAAGAGGGAGAGAGAGATATTAAACTTTCCCCTTTCTAAAGAAAGAAAAAAAAAATGATTTCAAATAAAAGCCATCATTAATTTAATAATAACTTTTTACGATATTTTTTAAGGGTCGTTGGTCTTGAACGACTCGTTCCTCTTTAAGAAAAAAAAATTAATAAATTATCCTTTACGTAAACGAAATAAATAAAAAAGAAAAAAATTATTAGAAATAAAAATACAAAAGAAATCTTTTTTTTTCTTTTTGAATTTTTGATTTGTTATTGCTAATGCCAAAGGTAATTTAATTCATTATTTTGTTTTAATTGAGAAAAAAATTATATAGTCGCTCAACTGGTGACATTTTATGCTATGTCAACTCTGAAACAAAGGCTTGGAGGAAAAAGGTGAAACCACTGCGGTTAGACTTGATATCTCGAAGGCTTTTGACCAGGCTTTGAGATGAGGCATAAAAACCTATATTATAAACTACCAACATTTAGTCTCTTTTCGGATCTTTGTTTATGGATCAGAAGCTTCCTAACTGATCGAAAGATCTCAGTTGTTGTCGACGGAATTACTTCTGATTCGCATACAATCAATGCTGGAGTCCCCCAAGGTTCGATATTTTTTTCCACCCTCTTTCTTATGTATATCAATGACCTCATGTCAGTGACCTCCATTCCCATTCACTGTTTTGCCGACGATAGCACTCTGCACTCAATTAGATCGAGGAGGGATTCTTCTATCTTAAGCTGCCAGAATATTGTGTCTTCTATTAATGATGACCTCGGATACATTTGGATACCAACTGATATAAGTAAATATGCTTGGGAATTTTATATCGTAACTAATAATATTTTCATCTATCTTCTAATAGTCTATATGACCCCAAATGCCGGAAAGACTTAAAAAAAATAAATAAAATCAAAATATAATTTAAAAAATTTAATTTTAGAAAGTCCAAAAAAGATAAGAAAAAGAAAAAGTCAGTGGTTCGCTTCCTGGTAGGCAATTAATTTAAATAAATTAGGATGGAGGCTAAATGATCTCAGATGCTGAAAAAGAATGAAAAAAAAAAAAAAAAAAGATCTGGGATAAATTCAAACAAAATTATCAATTCCCTTTTTGAATTAACAAGAATAATCTATCTCTCTCCTATAATAATAATAATAATAATAGTACTTGACAGTACATTGTAATAAGGCCATAAACCTAGTTTTACTCTCTTTTTGTGCAAAAAAAAACGATCAATTTCGAAATGTTTGTATTACAAATTCATATCGAATCGGACATGCATATAGACATACAGGAAGGGAAACAGAGCAGCCTGTTATATGTAACACATGTTGCTGACACTTGAGATTGAGTTGTGAGGGAGGTGAGGTGAGAAAATTGAGCAACTAGGCATCTGTCTGTCTGTCTCTTTCCTTTCGATCTCTTTGTTTGTCCGACCGTCCCTCACTCCGGAGTAACTCTGTTAATCCTCACCACTTGCACTACTATTTGAGAGTGAGTGTGAGTGGATGGAGGATTAATTAAATTCGCCTGTCGATCCTCACCAAGAGTAAGCAATTTGACATGGAGAGGAGTCGAGTGGGGAGGTATTTAAAATTATAAACAATATTGAGAAACAGAAATTATTTATTATCTATTGTCTTTTTTTTTTCATTAAGGATTCAAAATTAAGAAATTATGTCAAATAAATTTTAATCAGATCATGGTATCAGAGGACGGCAGCTCAATTCTACAATTTTCACTCCTTTTATTTGATTTACAAACCTATGGATCAATTAAATTAGAAATAAATTTGTTTGGTTGCTAGAGAAGGTAACCCAAATTTCCAACTCACTAATGAATTTTTAATTGTTTCAGATCTCCTCTAGAGTGATCTAACCATGCGCTGTTTGCAAATCTTCATGGAAATTAATGAATTTTTCGATTAATTGCTCCAGATATCCTCTAGAGTGGATCACGCATACAGAGTTTTTAAATATCCCTAGAAATTAACAACACATACTTCTACATACTTGGTATGCTCTAGAGGAGAGCTAATAATATAATAAAATA
The DNA here is from genome assembly GCA_010014785.2 of Anisolabis maritima. Lineage (NCBI taxonomy): Eukaryota > Metazoa > Arthropoda > Insecta > Dermaptera > Anisolabididae > Anisolabis > Anisolabis maritima. Next base: position 2,383 of record JAAAKE020003154.1, read on the forward strand.
TATTTGTGAGTAGGTAATTTTGGTTGCCTACCAAACGGGAACATATTCCTGTAACCTATAATACATAGTAGTAAAGAGAAATTTTTTTGGGGTTGGTCGCCACATCAGTTTATTTTAATATTATTAATATTAGAAAAGTTATAGACTAAATTTAAATTAAAAATTAAAAAAAAAAAAGAAAAAAAAATAACAATAAAAAGACCTGATAATCATTCATTAAAATAACTGTCAGCGCACTTTGAAAAAGTTTTTTTATTAATAGAAGAGATAATTAAATTAAAAAAAAAAAAGAGGAAAATGAACGTTTTTCATGGAGCATTCACGTCAAGTAGTTAAATTTGATTGACAAATTTTTTATTATCCACACTTGGAGTAAAAAAGTGGGAATCAAATACATAATAATGAAATTATAATAAAAAGCATAACTACATGCATATTATATTAAATAATAATAATAATAATAATAATAATATTAATATTACTCTATAATAAAAACTTTTTAGTAAATTTAATTAAATTTCTGAAGCTTTCTTTTAAAAATCATCATTTTTTTAAGAAGAGTCCAGTTTCATAATAAAATTTAGTATTTTATTTTAACCTCATTGTCTTTAGTTGAAATTTAGTTCAGTGTAGTTTTTATAAATCCAAGAGCAATAGAAAAAAAAGTTGGAAATACTTTTCTGGTTGACTTATTTGAACCAAAAATGTCTTTTAATAATTACTAGTAGTATGTAACGTAACATCCCACTTTTCCTCCTTCCGGGATGTCACAATTCCCAATCGGCCTCAAATTCTTTGATTTTTTTGGCTCATGTGGTTTAATTTCATTTTCAATATAAATTCGAGTTCTTGAGCTGTAATTAAAAATTGTTTTCGTTTTTCGTTTATATACGTATAAATTCGTTATTTATTTACATAAAATAAAATAGTGAGCGAAAGTCAATGTTTTGTGAGCGGGTTTTTCAAATCGATAATTTTATACCTCAGAATAGGCATTAAATATCGATCATATTAAAAACAAATTTACTATTTTTTTTTTTTTTTTTTTTTTGGATTAGTTTATAATAAACATGAGGAGCAGAAATCAGATGGTGTTTGGTTGCTGGAAGGAAGGAAGCCCTCTCACTAATAGATTTCTCGATTAATTGCTCCAGAGCAGCCTATGAATGCTCAGTTTTTAAACCTCTATAAAAATTAACATTTGAGAATGAATGGGTAGTCTAGAGGAGAGTTGGAATTAATCGACGGGTGAATTTTTTTTTAGTCTCTCCGACATAGGAAACCATACTTGTAATCCAGGCATATTTAGACTGGTGAGTTGGTGATTTGGGTTGTCTAGCTTCCAGCTAGCAAAAACAAGCTAATAATAATTTCTGAAGCCAATGATAATTGAATAGAAAGTAGGAAGGTAGCCAACCAATTATTATTAGCTCATTTTTACTAGCTGGAAGGTAGACAACCTAAATGACCAACTCACCACTCGATTAATTGTTCCAACTCATCTCTAGTCGACCAACCATTCATTCTCAGTGTAAAAACTGAGCATTCGCTCTAGAGAAGCTTTGGAGTAATTAATCAAGAAATCCATGACCATTGAGAGACCTCTGACTGGAGAGAGAATAGAGGTGTGGCAGTCAACAAAAAACACTATTTATTTTCGTCTACGTTTCGAGTGAAAGTCTCACTCATCATCAGGAAGAAAACTATGTTAAAATATTAGATGACAGTGTGGATGGATGAATAATTTATTGTATAGTTTTCTTCCTGATGATGAGTGAGAACTTTATTAGAAACGAAGAAGAAAATAGTATTTTTTGCTGGCTGATACTCTCCAGCCATAGGTCTCTTTATTGATAAACCAACGATAAAACATAATATCAAGGGTTTTTTTTTATAATTATTTTTTAATGCATTTGCCCAAAGAGAAAGCATATAAACTCCTCACTACATTCTCTTATCTATATATCTAATATATAGTGAGCAAGTATGCGATTGCAAAAAATAATTGATGTCGACATTTTGACGAAAATACACGTTTTGAAGTGCCTTGATCTAAAAAAAAATGAGTCTCGAAAGATGATCTGTCTATTTTGTGAAAAAGATTTCTCAAAAACGAAAAAACGTACGAGATTGAAGTTTTATATTAAAGGTAGGTACCTCGAAGCTCTTGAATAAAATCGGCCAGAGAGTATTAGTAATTTACTGATATAGTTTTTTTTTTTTAGTTTTTTCCAATTTTCTCAAAACCGCTCCAACGATTTTGATTACAATTCATATATAAATTACTTATTAAATGATCTTTGAATTGTATTAACATTACCGGTTCCCCAATTGTCTGGGGCTCATTTTACTAATGACTTCTTTTGCCGTTGTTTGGATAAACGGCAGAAGCAACTTAGATTATAGCCCCGGTAAAAGAGCAACCGCTCTTCTTTTAAGAGATAAATTAGACAACGACTAGCTAGGGGGCCCGATGCAAAAAATCTGGTTTGATAGCACATCACGCAGCTTTCCTCACCTTAGATAAGAGAAATTTGTGTGATGTACGTTTACTCACACCAATTTTTTTATTTCTAAAAACGATAAAAAAAAAAAATAATCTTTTTATATGAAAATAAGATCTAAAAAATCCTTCCTTATATATAGATATATTAGGATTTTGACCCACATAAAAATCAACAACCTGTTAAAAATATATATTTTTATTATTTGTTCAAACACTCATCAAGTGGAAGACAAATGGCAAACATTCACTCAATATATTTCTATCTACGCATTTTCTTTCTTAACCCATCCCACTGATGGTTGTTTGTAAATAAACTTGTCATTGGTGAATGTCAATATAATCAATAACATCGAGAAAAAGCTCTTTTCGTAAAAGAAAAGAAATGAATGATAAAGATAGAGAGTGAATAGAGAACTCTTACAAGACAAATGATCTTAATACTACTCTGAAATCATTATTCCAAACATTATACATGTATATAATAAATAATGTTTTCTTTTAATAACATTTTAAGAAAATGATACTTGGGAGATGATTGGGCTTAATTGACCCATCAAGGGCTTCATTATGTCTACACTAAGCCCAGCCCAGAATTTAGTAATACTTTTATAAGAAGGACGTTCAGCCAGAAAACTATGTTTATTTTTGCCTACATTTCGGATGAACATCACGACCTTTCTCAAGGCCTATGTTCAAACATGATTTATTAAAAATTAAAATATAAAATAATATAAATAATTATAAATGATATTTGACAATATATTATTTATAAATGGATAATTACCAAATAAATATTTATAATCTTTTCTCTTACAATCACTTTGAGAAATATTCATTGTAAATATAATGTACATATATACGCATGAACTATCTTTATACAAATATTCGATTCTTCTGGACTGAGGATGAAATAATGAAGTTATCTCGAAACGTCTCCGAAATCAATAAACAAATAAAGGCTTTTATTTTGGCTGAACCTGCCCTTTTTCCAAGAATACCAAATGAAAATAAAATTTAAAAAAAAACCTTTTATTTAAAATGCTCTAAAAACAGGAAAATAACTTTTTATAAAAGCGTGGGTGTTCATTAAAACTTAAAAAATATTGATGAGAAATTAAATCAAATAATTTTTAGGAGGTTTCAATAAGAGCAGCCAAGCAGATATTTTTCTTTTATTAGTAGGCCAGAGCTAACGTTTCGGTCGTCTATGGGATCTTCTTCAGAGTCAAGCCATTGTCGATATGTAGATCCTTATTAAGTCATGAGCATTTTACACATTATATTATGGTGATTAGCAAAATTACTTTCCCGTACTATTATATAAGGAAGAGGGGGGAGAGAGATATGTAAGGGGGAAAAGTATTAAGATGGTAAAAAATTAAAATTTTCTAAATAAATAACAGACTTTGCATTTAAAATCACCAATTAATTTAAAACGCGCTCCGTTTTAAAAATTTTATTTTTATGAAAAAAATGCTCCTTGAACGGTACTAAACCTCTGCTATTAAAAGTTTAACAAACTAAAAATAATTATGTCAATATATTCCTGCCCCAACAACTATCAGCTCGAAGGAGGTTTTATTAATTCAATTTTACTTCTCCATTTGGCATATTATGTTGATTTTATTTATTTATGACGTCAAAGTTTACTTAATCACCGGCCGGCTGCAATATAGTTTACATTTTTTTAAAATGTTTGTTGTCCACCCCTAAGGCGAAATACAAATCTCGCTTGATATCGAGATTAGTGCCGAGTATCAGGTGGCTAGCAAATCATGCAATCCTCTACCCATATTGATCAAACATCTTAACAAACAAATGTCGGGTTCAACCACTAATCTCCTAATATTACCAATGAATGCATTTGACATTGTTCTTGTGTCTTGAGTAACTGAATCCGACAACATTGTATGTTCTCTTTGGAACTAGGTTAGATTCTGCTTTCTCTTTGGCGCTTAAAACGGAATTTATCAGCTATTTGGAGAATTCTTTTTTTTTTAAGTTCTTTTTGGTACCGGGGCTATTTAGATTTTAGATTTATTTAAATTAATTGGTAGCCAAAAAAATTTAATACGGGAAGCGAAAAAAAGATTCACGATGATACATCTATTTAATTTATTTGATTTTTTTTTTTATCTGCTGGTTTACCGATAAAAATCAATGGATTTTATAATTTACCAATAAAAGTCATGTGTAATAGATGTTTGTAAAAGATGTTTCCTTTTGTGTTGTTCTTTTTTCTAAGTATAAATAGATAGATTAAAAAAATGTGCATTCCTGTTGAAATCTCAACATAGAATTAAAATTAAAATTAAAAATAAAATTTAGTCTTCGTCTTTATTTATTTATATTAATTGGTATCCAATATAATATAAATACATTTTTGTCGATTAGGACGACATTCAATTTTCTAAGTTTTAAAAGTAATTTTCATAATTAATAAAAGCATACCCTGTCCCTTGGTGCAGAGCTAGAGCTATGAGTTCACGTACCAAAAATCAGTGGTTTGCTTCCCGTCCTGAGCGGCAAAAATCCATTTAAATTTTATTGGCTACCAATTAATTTAGACTGAGTCTAAATAGCCTCAGATGCCGAAAAAGACTTAAAAAATAAATAAATAAATAAAAGCATATTTATTATTAATTAAATAGGGTTTTTTTTTAATTTTTCCGTCTCTAGAAATAAAACAACCAAAAATGGAATAATGATAAAGATAATGGATTTTTGATAAAGAATAAACTATTGACTCGAAATCAAAAAATTCTAATAAAAATTTCAATGTAATAAACAAAGTATTATTAATTAATAAAAGGAAATAGCGTACCTAATTGGAAGTGAGATCCGTTTTATTCTATTTTAATAACAGCTATAATATTAACAAAGATGGAAATTGACTCTCTTATTTCCTATCTCTAGTTGAGAGAGTATTAGAAGGACTCCGATTTCATTGTAATTTAATACTAATTAGGAGTCTATTATATTGAATTGTATCGATTTGATAAACGCAGCTCTGTCAAATCTATCTCTTAAATTCAGTTTGAATATTTTTTCCACGAATGAAAATAAATCTGTTCATGATAAAATCAAACATGTTTTTAGTTGATTATGAGCATAGCAACAAAATTGTGTTCATATTTGATAATGAATAACGGAGCTATTGTATAATCAAATTTTTTGAATAATTTCAGTCAGGCTTTTGCAAATTATTAAAAAAAAGTTGCGTTAACTCGACTTAGTCATATTTATTTAAATTAATTGATAGTCTAAAGTAAATTTTATCGTTCAGGATGGGAAGCGAGTAAAGTAGATCTTGCCCCTAATTAATTTAAAAATTCTATTTTTCGAATTTCTTGATTGGATATAATTTTATATTATCAACATTATTATTTGATGAAAATAGATTCAATCGATCAACTAAATTGGTTGTAAAACTTTTAACCGCTAATTTTTTTCGGTCAACCGGTTAAGAAATTTTTTAAAACTTCCAACCAAAGCTCAGTTTGCTTCCCATCCTGAGCGACAAAAAAGATGTATTAACAATTATTATATTGGCTACCAATCAATATAAATAAATAAAGACGAAGTCTAAAAATTTTTAAAAACTACCAAAAATCAAATCAATATAAAAAATTAATAATTGGTTCTACATATTTATAGTTTATAGTTTTTAGTCTAATAAAATTTTGGCTTTGACCGCGGTCGGTGAAACAAACCTTGAGAAATTTTTCTTTTCATCATATGGCTTGTATTCAGGTTATCACCCAGGGACTGAACGAGTGAGTACGACCATGAGTTACCTGGCATTTTTTCGATTCCCTAAATATCAATCTCCCTCCTTGAAGGGAAGGACTTATTCCTTCCCTCGTTCACATCTAATTTTGAATGCCGACCCCGAAAGAAGGGATGAAATAAAGAAATAAGAAGAAGAAGGAGAAGCTTTTTTTCAGAATAACAATTTTTAAATCCTGTTTGATAATAAACAAGATTTTTTTTTAATTTATAAATATTGCCCTCGGGCTAAATTTTGGTTTAAAAATTGGTGGAATCGCTATTTACTTCTCCAATATTGATATACTATCATAAAGAAAAATGGATATTAAAAAATCTGACAGCATATTACATTACTTTCTCTTACCTGTAATAACGTAAGTAATGTGATATCCACACCATATTTTTGATTTATGAAAAGTGGGGGAAAAAAATAATACTTTAGCGCAATGCGATCTTTAGAAATTCTTTCGCCACCCTTTCACTTCACTATATAATTTATTCATTGAAATTTAGCCCCATTTTTATTTAGTATTTTTTTTTTTTTTTGTTTGCGAGAATTCCATTTTAATGGAATAATAATAAATAATTCCGCCCCCCTCCCTTACGTACGAATTTGTTAAACGTTTTTAAGTGGAGAAATGAATAAATAAATAAATCAATAATAATGAAGATCCTCCAGAAAAATAAATTAAAAGAACTTTAAAAGAAAATAAATCAACTGAACTTCATATGAATATGTTCATTTTAAACTACAATGATAAAAAAAAAAAATCCGCCCTTTTAGAAAAGAGCTCTATATCATCTCTTAAACATCCATTCATTGCTCTCTACTAGGTATAAAAAAAATTAAATTGAGAAAATGAAAAGCCATTAAAAGAAATCTTAAGGGAAATCTGTTTTTTTTTTTCCTTTTCTTTTTTCATACTAAAATAACCTAATTATAAAATAAATGTTTTACGTGATATTACAAGATATTTTTAGCTTATTTCCTATAACTAATGAATGAATGATTAGGATAGAAATGTACAGGTGCTACAAATTAGTAATGATTAATGAGCTCAGAGGGTCAAAACGTGTTCGCTTGTAATGGGCCGGATGATATTTACTAGTAGCTACATAAACAATCATAAAATCCACTTTTCATTAAATTATAAATTTATATTAGATCATTCAATCTGTATTCATATGGAGTGTCCAATTTTGCCATTTAGATTCGTGATCATTCGATAATTTTAGGAATAAAAAATTTGCTTTATTTATCTAATCTCTTTCTAGTGCTGCAACTATGTACGTACTTCCATATAGGCACCCATTTAATAAATACGTCAAAAACCAAAAGATTAATAATTACTAATATAACATATAATAATATCTTGGAAAATGGATTGATTCGGTTTCACTGCCTTTAGTCAAATTAAATAAAAAAAAGGCGACATACTTTTTAGCCTTCATATCCTCTGGGAATATAAAATGGGCCTGCTCTATAACCCATCGAGTATGCAAGTCGGGTCATGTTGATTTTTACTTTATGTTGTCTTTTCATTACTTGAATTTTTTAACAAGTCAGAGATTAAAATTAAATAAAATAAAATTTGAGTTTTTCTCTGTGATGACGGTATAATTTTTTTCTCGTTTTTTCTCGTTTTTTTTTTTTTAGAATAAATCCGCTTCACTCTTTGGATTGTTATAAAAATTACTCCAGACCTAAAAACAAACATCTTAATTATTATCACCGAGTTTCAAGCGATTTGGCCTAACGGATGCTGAGAAAATAAATATTGCAGCGCCTTTTTTTACCGCCCCCCTGCGGACCGATTTGTTTCAAAATTTACTGCCTTCTTAGGCTCCTCTTGGGCTATAAAAGAGTTAAATTTTATCCTTTTCCGATGAGTGATTTCAGAGATATAAGAAAAAATAAAAGCTACATACACACATATGTACATTAAGATTGTTTTCCCATTTTTGGAGTCGTTTTAACCTGAAAGGTAAAGATATTTTTAAAAGTTTTTTTTTAATTTTTCATGATCATAATACTTCCCCTTATATATAATAGTTCTGGAAAGTGAAAATTAATAATACAGGATTAGAAAATTAGTTGGTAATAATGATTAGTTCTGAGAATCCCTAGTGTAAAACCGGGTCTCTTTATAATTGGTTCAATTCTATCTCATAGAATAGGAAAGAGACAAAATAAAAGAAACAATATTTTTATTATTTGTTTTATACTTTATTTATTTTATTTTAATTTTGTTGATAATAGAGAATTAAAATTGCCAGGAGGCATGGGTTGAATTTTCTTTGTTTTTTTAGGATCAACAATAATTTTATTATTTGTTCCTACATATAAAGAGGTTTACAGTTATCTATAAGATGGCTCAAAACATTTATACTTAGGAAATATAAATATTTTTTTTTTTTAAACTATTCATTTTTTTTTTTTTAATTTTATAATAACTATATAAACCTACTAGAAAAATCAAACCTTGTTCTTCCTTTTATGTTTTTGATTTTGAAAAAGTGAAAACAAAATTTTCTGATTTGGACAAGTTGCGTCCCTGTGAGTTTCATTAATGATCTATCCTTA
>JAAAKE020003176.1:0-11243 GCA_010014785.2 Anisolabis maritima
ATAAATCGTAGAACTTCTTTAAACGATAAATTCTTACAATATTTAAAAGTTCTACTTCTACAGCATAAATATTGTAAATCTCTTTTTTCTCTTTTCCTTTAAACGTTTTTTCTATTTCCTTAAAAACATACGTGTAGTAGAACTTTTCTAAATTAAGTTCTGTGTCACCATAGTTCTTCAATGTATAATCTTCGTTTAAACATGAAACGATAATATCTTCATAAATAGTTCCTTCAAGTACGGCAACAAGCTCTTTATAGTTTGTCGCAAAACCTAATTTTGTTAAATCGAAACAAGTGTATTCATCCAAGTAATATGGAAGTTCTTGTAAAGACTCTTCAAAGTCTTGAGCTTCAATCCCACGTATTCGAAACAAGATAACTTCTATTTCTTCTCGCATGACAGCGAAACGATAGAATGATCTATCTTTTAAGTCTGAATAGCGTAAGAGTCGAAAGGAATCCATAAAGGAAGTTTTACGAATAAGATCTTCCAGCTGTCCACGGTGTACTTGATATTCACGAACATCTTTTAAGTTATCACTGTAATGTGTTTGTGATTTCAAGTAACTCGCAACTTCGGAAACACTACGCTTTCGTAGCAACTCTTCATAATCGTTTGCAGTTAAACGCTTCCCATACATTGCTTTTGCTTTCGCAACAATTGCATTTGAAGCCACGATAACTCACCTCCTAAAATTTCTTACTAGCTTCGACCATCGTTGTTACCCAACCGGCCTTTTTTCCACTTGTTTGTTGTAAGAGTTGTTCTTTCTTAGAAGCAAAGTTCTCTTGCAGCGATACTTCCAAAGCATCGTAAGCTTTTGTTTCTTCTTTTCTCATGCCTTGAAGTTCTTCATCGATACGTTTCTCATAAGTTTCTACGAGCGCCAGACGAGTCTTTTCAATATTTTGTGCTGCCATTTGTTTTTCTTCTTCCAGCATATGTACACGTTCTCGTGCTTTCGCATCTGCATGTATAATCCGTTGTATCACTTCATCCATTCTCTTCACCTCCTAATAAAAAAAGCAAATCTCCAAAAAGGGATCTGCTGGCCTCGAGTACGTTCGTAGCGGGGGGTCAAGCATCCCAATGTGGAATACTTTCACTGCTTATTACTCTTTTATTATACGCTTATAAACCCTATCTTCAAGGGAAGTAAATCAAAATAACAAACTCTTAACAAACCCCAACATACTAACGAAATGAAGGGGTGATTTCAAATTCCATTTGTGAATAAGCTGCGAATGCTTCTTCATCAATACTAGGAAACACGATACGATACGCACATAGTTGTTGGTACGTCTTCTTGGATGTATGATGTGCTCCATACTTCACATCCCCTACAAGTGGATACCCAACACGTGACAAGATAGCTCTAATCTGATGCGACTTTCCAGTTAACAGTTCTACTTCTACCAAACTTTGTCGAGCACTATGATCTTTTGTATCTACATTAATTTCAACAAGTGTACTTCCATCAAATGCAGTATCAGACAAGATTGCCTGATTGTTTTTCTCATCTTTTTTGTAATGGTAAGCAAGATGTTCTTTCCTTATATTACAATCACCTTCCACAAGCGCCAAATAATACTTCTGTAATTTTTTCTCTTTGATTATCTCATTTAGATATCGAAGCATACCTGCATCTTTTGCAAGCAAGAGTAATCCTTCTGTATTTCGATCAATTCGATGCGCAAATGCAGGTGTGAAACTTTGACTCTTATAAGGATCATATTCTTTCTTATCATATAAGTATGCAAGTGCTCTATCGATTAATGTATTATCTTTTTGGTGAATATCTTCATGCACCAAAAGTCCACTTGGCTTATTCACAACAAGCAAACGTTCATCTTCATATACTATATCTAGTGACCTTTCTGCTTGTAAAAAGGAAGTATTTACTTCTTGTATCAGCATATCTTCATGAATAAACAATAAGATACTATCCCCTTCTTGTAAACGCGTTGATATTTCACATCGTTTTCGATTTACCTTAATCTTTTTATTTCGTATGGACTTATACATAAAACTCTTTGGTAAGTTTGGAAATGTCTTTAATAAAAACTTATCCAGCCTTTGATCACTATCATTCTTTTGTATAATGACTTCTTTCATAAAAGCATCTCCAATCTTTCTTTAAGAAAAGATGTATATTCGATACATCTTTTTAATCTACAACACCTATGGATGAGAATGGAAAAATGGTAAGAACTCCATTCCCTATAATATCATCGCGATGAAAAGCACCAATGACTCTAGAATCAACCGAATGATTACGGTTATCCCCCATCAGCCAATACTCATCATCGCCGAGTGTCTTTGTTTTGAAATCCCAATCTTCACGATAATGGTCCATAGATAAAATTACGTAATCTTCTTCTACAATTTCACCATTGACACGAAGGACACCATATTCATAACTTACTGTATCTCCAGGCAATGCAACAACACGCTTTACAATATCCACATCTTCATCATCATAATGTGCGACGACGACATCCCCATAATCTATATCTAAAAACTTCGCACTAAAGCGATTGTAGATATTAATGCTTCCATTATCGAGTGTTGGATACATACTAAGTCCACTAACAATTAATGGTCTTGCGATAAAATTCAATAAGATATACATCGAAATAACACACATCGCAACGAGCTTTCCAAAATCAATCAATTCTTTCTTTAAATTGGATTCTTCAGATAGTGGTTGGCGTTCAACAATTTCAGTATCAATCTTTTTTTCTTTCATGAACACCACCCCCAATCTTGTCTATGTGTTATTTCTCAAAAAGAAAGAATACAAAATGTATTCTTTTAAGTATGTTGATTAAACTCAACAACAACCTTTTTCGTGTTTAAATCATACTCAAATGTAATTTTTGCTAAGCGTACTTCTTCAATTTGTGAAGAGAGCAACTCTGTAATATTTGACACAACCTTTTCAGCATCTTTCTTGCTGTCACAATCAAATGTAACTGTAAACTGCGTTGTCTGTCTTGCAGATACACCTTTCGCTATTTCCTCTATTAATTTAATATTTTTCATCCATTTTCACTTCTCTTTCTCTATTCAATTTTATCATATTTCTATCCTTTAGCAAGCAACCAAACCCCAAAATTTTCAAAAGAATTTAGAAAGGTTTTTCAACTATAAAATTTCCATTAAACTTTGTTGTAAGTGAATTTAATTTCTGTCGTTTTTCTGAAAAATAAGTACATTCTTTTTAATTCGTTTCACCTATGGTAAAATGATAGTTATATAAGTAAATGAGGTACCCAAATGCAAACAAACGACCCTAATTTAAAGGGACTTACAACAGGTGAAGTCCAAAAGAGAATGGAACAAGGAACTTTCAACAAACCAATCAAATCTATGAGTAAGAGTATCCCCCAAATTTTCAAAGATAATATCTTTACATTATTTAACGTTTATAACGTCATTATCGCAGTTGTATTAATAGCTGTTGGTGCATATAAAGATGCGACATTTCTTGTGATTGTTTTTGGGAACTGTTTCATCGGAATTGCACAAGAAATACGTGGGAAGTATTTGGTTGATAAATTAACGGTATTAAGCAGCCCAAAAGTAACCGTTATCCGAGATAGTAAAAAACAAACGATAGACGTTCATAGTGTAGTCCTTGATGATGTACTTTATTTAGGACTTGGAAATCAAGTAAGCTGTGATGCGATTGTCCTTCAAGGTTCAATAGAAGCAAACGAGGCCTTATTAACAGGTGAAAGTGATGCCATCGATAAATCTTGTAACGATGAACTTATGAGTGGAAGTTTTATTGTAAGTGGAGAGTGTTACGCAAAAGTAATACACGTTGGTGAAGATAACTTTGCAGCACGTATTACCAAAGAAGCACAAGCTTATAAAAAGTTTGATTCTGGAATTATGGATTATTTAAACCGTATCGTACGATTTACTTCATACTTTATCGTTCCTATGGGAGCGTTGTTACTATTAAATTATACATTCATCCTACATAGTGATGTGTATACAAGTGTTGTAGGGACTGCAACTGCTCTAGTTGGATTGCTTCCAAAAGGACTTGTCTTATTAACAACATTATCCCTGGTTGTAGGTGTTATCAATTTAGCTAGAAAACGTGTACTTGTCCAAGAACTATATGGAATTGAAACACTATCACGTGTAGATACTTTATGCTTGGATAAAACAGGAACACTTACCAAAGGTATTATGGAAGTATCGGATATGAAGGTATTTGATGAAACTCTTCCAATCCAAGATATCCTTGCATCGTATCAGGCATACTTACCTGATAATAACCCTACCGCAAATGCACTCCGTGCACATTTTAGTGGAAGCCATATACAAGAAGCTATCTCTTCCATTCCATTTTCAAGTGATCGTAAATGGAGTAGTGTAGAATTCAAAGAGTTTGGAACAATCGTGATTGGTGCTCCAGATATTCTATACAAAGAAGAAGGAATCGTTTCCAAAGAAGTACAAGCCTATATGGAAGAAGGATATCGTGTTGTTTTGGTTGCGATGAGTGACCATATTGTTGACTACAGTTTATGTGGTGTAAAACCACTAGCGGTTATTGCACTTCAAGATCCAATTCGTGATAACGCGAAAGAAATTGTCCACTTCTTTCAAGAACAAGATGTTGCGATTAACATTATTTCGGGTGACCACCCAAAAACGGTACAACGTATTGCGCAAATTGCTGGGCTCACAAACTACACAAGTATTGATGCAACAACGTTATCCACAACTGAAGACTATGATGCAGCAATTCTAAAATATCGTGTATTTGGTCGTGTTATGCCAAACCAAAAGAAAGAATTGATCAAAGCATTACAAAGACAACAACATATAGTCGCAATGACAGGAGATGGTGTGAATGATGTTCTTGCGCTCAAACAAGCGGATTGTAGTATTGCAATGGCAGATGGTAGTGATGCGCCAAAACAAGTTGCGAAAGTACTTCTATTAGATAATGACTTTGCAGTACTTCCAAATGTAGTAAAAGAAGGAAGACGTGTGATTAATAATGTTACAAGAACCGCTTCCTTATTCTTAGTAAAAACCATCTTTACGTTCTTACTTACATTCGCAACTATCCTACTTGGTTTTGGATACCCATTCAATACAGCAAGTATGACACTTGTTTCTTTACTTATTGAAGGTATCCCCGCAACCATCTTACAACTGGAACCAAACAATGAACGTGTGAAAGGAAACTTCATGCGTACAGTTATTACCAATTCAATTCCAAGCGCAATTTTAATTACTGTTTATGCTATTATTATTGTGAAGCTACTTGGACCAGCCTTAAACTTAACAACACTAGAAACAAGCACATTTGCATTTTATGCATTAGCTGCTGTGAATCTTTGGCAACTGTTCCACGTATCAAGACCTATCAACATCTTACGTGGAATCTTATGTGTAACAATGGCATTCGCATTCTATGGGGCTGCCTACTTTGGAAGAGACTTCTTCTCATTAGGTGTACTTCCATCCAGTGCTTATATTTCTTTTGCTACGATTATACTTATTACTTACCCATTACAATTGTTACTTGCAAAAGGATTAAAACTTATACAAAAAAATACAGCTAATTAGCTGTATTTTTTTATAGTACGTCCACTTGTAAAGAAGATAGAACAGATAATGCATCCTTATGTTTATCAACAGTTACACCTGCACAAGCATCTGCAACAACTTCAACGCGTGTTTGCGGATACTTTGTTTTTAGTAAGACTGCATTCGAAATAACACAAATATCCGTACATACACCAACCAAGCGCACAACACTCTCTTCATCAATCTTGTCGCTTAATGCATCCAAAAGTTCAAAGCTACCAAATGTTGGCTTCTCCACAATTGTATAAGTCGATGTAAGTGCCAACAATTCTTCTTCTTTATACAAATCATGTCCCTTTGTTCCTTTTATACAATGTTCTACTGGTAAGTAAGATCCTTCCATTGATTCCATGTAATTTGTATCATGTGTATCTTTTGTATAAACTACAACATCAGCATTTTTAATTTCTCTTTTAATATGCTCTTCTAGTTGTACTGCTTCACTTGTCCCTAAAGACCCATCAACAAAATCATTCTGGTAATCAATCACAACTAATATTTTTTTCATACACTCGCTCTCTTTCTCTTTTTCTTCTTCTATCACACAAGTTTATTTTACAATAAAACATCCATAATTTTTCTCCTTTTTTAGTATCTTTAGAGGCCAAAAATTATTTATCATATTTTTTCATATTTTGTGTTGCATTGGATAATGATGTATGGTATTATTTATAAGCACTGATAAATGGCCCGTTGGAGAAACGGTTAACTCACATGCCTTTCACGCATGCACTCACGGGTTCGAATCCCGTACGGGTCACCATTTAAAAAGCTAAGCATACCAGAAGGTGTGTTTTTTTATTATTCTGATATGTTTCATATTACACCCTTTTCCTTTAGCAAGTACATTAGGTCATTATTTGAAGATCTATCAGCAACATATTAAAATATCAACAATTAAAAGAAAGGGTGTTCTTCATGAAATATTTCTCTAATATGAATAAACAAAAATTTCGAGATCTACTTAATTTACTATCACTTCCATTAATACTTGTTTTTACTTTATTCAATGTTCCTCATACCATATCTTTTCCTATTCTTGCATTGTTTTTGATATACAATTGTTTTTACTATTATAAACAAAACCCAAGAACCAAACAGGAAACTTTTTTTCTCATATTTTATTTTGTACTTGCAGTTATTGTAATCTTTCATTTCGTCACACTTTTTATCTAGATTATATTAGTTACTTGTGCCACACATAAACATACGATTGTTTTTAAACACTATACGTAAACTACATTCTATCCGTATCCAAAAAGGCGGCTATTCACTATGAATAGTCGCTTTTTTTAGTAGACCTTTAAGACTCATATTTATACTTAAAATTTTAGGATTGTGCGTCCTATATGTTTTCCATCTTTTAATGCACGTATCGTATCACTTAGTTCTTCTAGTGTAATCGTTTGAACATGTGCACGCTCACAAACATTCCACTCACCACTTAATTTCTCCCACATGAAGAGTCGTTCTTCTCTTGTAATATTTACTGAATCAATACCTAGTAGATTAATTCCTCTAAGAATAAATGGTAAGACTGTTGTAGCTAATTTGATTCCTCCAGCATTCCCACACAAGGATGCACTTCCTTGATAATGAACAAATGGAAGTAGGTTTGACAACAATTCTCCTCCAACTGTATCTAGAATAAAATGAAACTGTTGTTTCGCGAGTGGTTTGTTGTTGAATTCAAAATTATCCAAAAGAATCGTTTCCGTAGCACCAAGCTTCTCTACAACTTCTACTTGGTATGGCTTTCTTACAAGTGCAGTGATGTTACGATAGCCAATCTTTGATAACATCTGTAGTGCCAAACTACCAACACCACCACTTGCTCCTGTGACCAATATATTTTGTTGTTTCTTAGGATCTAACCCGTGTTTTTGAAGTGCTTCTATAGAAAGAGCAGCTGTTAGACCTGCTGTTCCCATGATCATCGCATCACGTGAAGAAAATCCTTTTGGTAATGGAATTACCCATTCACTTGGTACACGTACATATTCACTAAACCCTCCGGTATGTGACATTCCCATTTGATATCCTGTCACAAGAACTTGTTGGCCGATTGAGAAAGCTCCACTACCACAAGCTACAACTTCTCCACTCATATCAATCCCAGGAATCATTGGATAGGATCGTATAACACCACCTTTTGTTTGCGTAGCAAGCATATCTTTGTAGTTTACTGACGAGTATGCCACCTTTATAAGCACATCACCTTCTGACAACATGTCTTCTTGAACATCTTCAACTTCATAAGTAACTTTATTTTCTGGACAACGTACAACAAGTGCGCGAAATGTATTCATAAGTATTCCTCCATAATAGTTTTGTTACAAAACTATTCCTAATTAGAAACTATCATGTTATGATACGCTTGTCAATAAAGATGGAGGTTATTGTATGTTCAATTCTTGTATCAACTATTTATTAAGTGTGACACAACACAAAGTATTCAAATACTATAATAAGCTTTTGGAAGATTATCAGATCACACCTGCACAAGCTGGTATTTTAACTTGTATTTGGGAACAAGACAAAATTACACCAAAACAAATTGGGGATGCTTTACAATTAGAAGCTCCTACTATTTCAGGGCTACTAGATAAGATGCAAAAACAAGGACTACTTGTTCGTGAAATCGACGTAGACAACCGTCGTCGTATTTTTGTGCACACAACACAAAAAGCAGATAAAATGAAAGAAGCCTTACAAAAAGTAACACTACAGATGAATCAACAAGTACTAAAAGACTTCTCAAAAAAGGAACAACAAACACTCCTTCAACTACTCGATCGATTAACACAAATTTCACTCTAAATTTATAAAGCACGTTATAAGCATTCTTTTTTTAAACTGCTATAATGAGAGTAAGAAATGGAGGATATATCTATGAAAAAAATTGGTATATTTGTAGGTAGTTTACGCGATGATTCTTATGCAAAAAAAGTAGCAGAAGTAGCTAGTAAGCATTTGGAAGGTTATGAAACAGTCTTTGTTGAAATTGGACAATTGGAACTTTACAATCAAGATTATGATGACAAGAAACAAGCACCATCCTCTTATGAAACATTCCGTCAAAAAGTAAAACAACTAGACGCTTTCCTATTCATCACACCGGAATACAATCGTTCAGTTCCTGCAGTATTAAAAAATGCACTCGATGTAGGATCTCGACCTTATGGTGAAAGCGTTTGGGATAAAAAGCCTGCCGCTATTATTTCCATTAGTACTGGTGCATATGGAGGGTTTGGTTCAAACCACCACTTACGTCAATCACTTACCTTCTTAAATGTACCTACGATGCAACAACCAGAAGCTTATTTAGGTATGATTGATCAATGCTTCGATGAGAACGGTAAAATGGTAGAAAGAACTGAAAAGTTTATTGCGACTATCGATGCCGCATTTATGACATGGATTGAAACAATTACCGCATAAGAAAAAGCATATACGTTAACTCGTATATGCTTTTTTACTCATGACATTCTTTACACAAACCATAAACAGTTAAATCATGTTGGGTCACTTCCAATCCAGCCTTTTTAGAGACATCTTGGATAAATGAATTTACAACACAATCCATTGGCAACATCTTCTTACAGTTTGTACAAATCATATAGTGGTGATGCTTATGACCTTCATAGTAATAATACGTAACTTGCCCCATCACACTCTTGCCTACAATACCCTCATTCAAAAACAAATCCATGGTACGATAGACTGTAGAAAGGTTCACTTTCTCATGTTTTACCTTTTCATAAATCATCTCAGTACTCAATAAATTTTCTTGGTCTTGTTGCATAAGTTCCAATATTAATTTTCTAGGTTTCGTAAGTATCATATTATACTCTCCTTATCATCTTTACAATATATGCAATTACAAGGACAAACGTGTATACCAAGACAATACTTGCCCCTGTAGGTAATCCAAAATTATAAGCTAACATCATTCCAACAAATACAACTACAATAGAAGATAACACTCCTATTAGGTATGTTTTACTAAAGCTTTTAGCTGTATATCCACCAATAAGTGCTGGAAAGATAAGCAAGGCAGATATGAGTAGTGTTCCTACCGTTCTTACACCTATTACAACAAACACTGCAGTAAGTGCTGCAATCATATAGCGCAACCTTGTAGTTTTTATTCCTAAGAATGTAGCGTATGATGTATCGTATGTTAAAGAAATCATACGTCGATAATTCAACAGCATAAATACTGCAATAATGATAAATAGTGCAATTGCTACCCATAGCTCACTATTTGTAGTAGTTAAAATGTTTCCTACTAGTAACGACTCAATCGAACGATTGAAACCTGGACCAACTGTTGCGACAATAAGTCCTACAGCTAATGCAAACGCAGATACAACACCAATGGATGCATCACTTTGTATACCTCCACGTGAACTTAAAAGCGTGATCCCTATGGATGCAACGATAGAAAATGGAATTGCAATATAAAGTGGTTCATCAGAAACTAAAAAACCTAAGATGACACCAGTAAATGCAATATGCGATAACCCATCCGCAATCATGGATTGATTGCTATACACTAAGAATGGGCTTAACAATGCAGCACTTACACATAAAACAAGACCTAGTATCAATGCTTGTATCATAAAGGAGTGTTGTAAAAAATCAAACATGTGATTGTCCCCCTTTATATACTTGATAATCTGATAAACTACCATAAAATGCAACCGTTTGGTCAAGTACCAACACTTTATAATCTTGTTGTTGTAATTCATGTAGGTCATGTGTTACATACAGGATTGTTGTTCCTTTTTGATGAAGATGTGTAAGTAGTTCATGAAACTTCTTTTTAAAATGAACGTCCAAAGCACTCGTTGGTTCATCTAGAATCAAAATACCTGGATTTTCTATAAGTGCTCTGGCAAGCAATACACGTTGTTGTTGTCCACCAGAAAGCTCATTCATTACTTCATGTTTCAAATCTAAAATATCCATTTCCTGTAATACTTCATCCATTCGTGCATGTTGCTTTTTCGTAATGAATAACGACTGTTTCTTCATGCCACTATACACTACTTCATACACTTTCATCGTCATTTGTTTTGGTAAATGCGTATGTTGTGGTAAATACCCAATGGTAGCATTCGCAACCGTAATACTTCCTTCTTCTACTTTTTTAAGTCCTATGAGTTGTTTGAGAAGTGTAGATTTTCCTGCACCATTATCTCCT
The DNA here is from genome assembly GCA_010014785.2 of Anisolabis maritima. Taxonomy (NCBI): domain Eukaryota; kingdom Metazoa; phylum Arthropoda; class Insecta; order Dermaptera; family Anisolabididae; genus Anisolabis; species Anisolabis maritima. The sequence continues at coordinate 10,835 of JAAAKE020003176.1, forward strand.
AGTATATACACAAAATCTCCTTCATAAACAGAAAAACTCACATCGTCTAAAACGGTGAGCTTTCCATAATTTGAACGTACTCCTTCTACATTAAGAACGGAGTGCTTCAAGGATGTTTGTGATGTTTTGTTGTAAGAGGTCTGCATACGTAACACCTTCCTTCGCTTGCTTTTCTTCTATATTATGATACCCGTGTAACTCTTTGATTGTGACACTATAAGAATCACCTAATTCTTTTTGCACTTGCAACGCTGCTCTAGGTTCTGCCAACTCTTCCGTAAACAAACTATGTTGGTTAAGAGAAGTTAAAGAATCCTTTAAACTAATCAGTTGTTCTGCCGTTAAATTAGCATACTGTCTATAGTCTTCACTTTAACCATGATTATTAATTCAATAGTGATCCCCATAT
>JAAAKE020003187.1:0-11242 GCA_010014785.2 Anisolabis maritima
TGGCGTATCCCGTTCTTCTTAGCATTACCATTAGGTCTTATCGGCTTATATTTACGTCATGCCGGTAGCCACGCAGCAGCTCCGCCAAGGCTCTCTCTCCAAGTTACAAGCGGCAGTCTACAGCGGACCCACGCGAGCATAACAGTGTACAATAATCAATAGTGCAAAACAAAACAAAAAGATATATACATATATAGTGTAAACATGTGCGCCTGGCATTGTTGCCCGAGTGTAGCCCCAGCACCAGCCGACGACGCAGGCGCACAATCAAACCACGTCTGACGCAACAATAAACAAACTGTAAGTAAATTAACATAAACAATATCCTATGCTTATATACATTATACTAAATACTAAAACTTAAATTTATTCTTTGATTACTTGTTTGATTAATATATATAAATATTCATTAATGATTAAAAATTTTTGTTTATAGCCAATTAATCCCAAAAAAAAAAGGTCTATTTAATAAATATGTATTACAAAAATATGTATAAACTATAAATTTAAATATCTATTATTTTAATGACGTTTTAGTATAGGGATATATAAACCTTTTTTAAATAATTTAAAACTTTTTTTCATAAATTATTATTTATACTAAAATAATTTTTTTATAGAGTAAAGTTTTATTGTTTGTATTTATTTATTTATTGATTAATTTAAATATTAATTTCAATTTATTTTTTATTTTTTCTAAACCCCAGCCTAACTCCCGACCGAAGCCATATTGGAATGTAGCCATTTTGTTAGGCAGGTGAGACCAACAAGTGGATCGATGTCGTACCTTTTCTCCCTCAGAAAAAAAAAAAAAAAAATATTAAATAAATACACCTCAACTAACAAATGATCTATTAATCATTCTTAATTACCTCACGAATCCGAATACCACAAAGTGGAAACATTTATTTAATTATTACTCAAAAATCAAAATTTTTTATTGTTATAATAGCAACAAATTTTGGTTGGAAGATAAAATTTCTCTATGAGAATCTAATTCAGGCCTTCCACTAATTAGTAATATATTCTAAAATAAATAAAAAAATTTTGTTTATTATGATATAAAACTTTAATATCTTTGAGTGGTTATTAATAGAAATTTTAATAACCATAAAAAGTTAGACATTTCTAAAAATTCATAGAATTTGAATGATATTTTTTTTTAGAAAATTCTTTTTCTTTATTGTAGGTCATTTCTAAAGAAAAAATAGATCTATTGGAAATATGTTAACATATATATTTATATATATTTTTTAAAGAAATTATTTATTAATTTATGTGTAATTGTAAACTTCCAAAACAAAATAATTTGTATTAAATAAATACAGTAAAACACAGGGCTAAGCGAATTCGTGTTTTTTGAATAAGTGCCAAAAGTGCAAGTGCCTCAAGGTTTTTAAATTTTCAAATTGTCTGAACCGTGTTAAATCAAATTTAACTCTTGGTAAAAAAGAAAAGGTTGCATTTAATTTGCCGTGTACACTCCAAAACCGTGCTTACCCGTATTGTGTTAACCGGGATTTTACTATATATGGATTTTAATATATATTGAGAATGAACTCTTTTGATATTTTCTTTTAAATATTGGTAACTACAAAACATCTATATAAAATTTTATTGTTAGACCAAATTGAATGAAATTTCGTAAATTTTGAATTTCATTCTTTCAAAGACTTTATTACCATTACACCATAGAATATAAAATAATTAAACCCTGGAATAAAATAAATATAATTACTAACATTGATAATTTATTTATTCCCAGAGGGTAGCAATCAAAATTTAAGGGGTTTAAAATTCATATCAATATTTTTATATAAAATACGTCTGTCATTGTATTTAAAAAGAGATTCTATTAGTTAATTAGATTTAAAAAAAATAAATTTCCAAAAATTCCATAGAAAAATTATATATAAAGCAGTCTCCTGGCCGAAGGTAGTTTCGCATCGAGTATATTGAGTATATTTATAATATTGCAAATAAATAAATATGATATTATGATTTAAAAATATAAATAAATAGTAATATTTTGAATATACGATTTATATTGATAGTCAAGCCTTCCTCTTCCAACCCCTTTTTTTTATATCGATAAATATAAGGCCATAAAATTTTTATAGTAAAAATATTCAGAATGCGTTCTTTCTAAGTAAGCTAAGAAACAACAAAAATTAATTGTTTAAAAATTTATTAACCAACAATTATTTAGATCTATTAGCTAACAAAACAAAAAAAGAATACATTTTTTATTATTTAATAAAATAAAAAATATATAATTTCTTAGAAATTCATCCAAATTCTAATTAGGTTGTTCATTGTTATTATAAATTCTTGGAAGTCACACGAAATAAAAAAAAATTCTAGGAATTTATCTTCATTTTAAATTTCGTCCCAATATATTATTTTAATTATTCATAAAGATAATAAAACAAACATAAACATAATCGTTTCTTTAATTGTCATTTTTGAATAACGATTTTAAAGCATTTTGTTTTTATGTTTTTAGTTTGTTTTTATTAGAGCTTATATAAAAAAATCAGGTGTGACTCAAACAACTTTCTCTTATCTAAGGTAAGGAAAGCAGAGTGATGTTCTGTCACACCAGATTTTTTGTGTTGGACCCCCTATAGGTAGCCGTTAAATACCAATTTAATCCATTTCGTTAAATTATTTTCAGAAATAGAGTAGTTAATCCCGCCGTTTACCTAAACAACTGCAAAAATGATCAGTAAAGTGGACCCCAGAACAATTTTAGGACAATAAGCGTTGTTACATTTAAAAGATCATCTAATAAGTAATTGATATATGAATTTTAATCAAAATCATTAGAGCTAATTTTGAGAAATTCGAAAAAAAAAAAAACTAAAAAATTACATAAGTAAATACTACTACTCTGGCCGATTTTATTGAAAAGCTTCGAGGTGCGTGCGACACTGCATGCTGGTGCCTAAATATAAAATTTCAGTCTCGTACGTTTTTCGTTTTTGAGATATCTTTTGCACAGACACACACACAGATTTTTAGACTCAGAGAGAACATCAAAACGTATATTTTCGTTGAAATCTTGACATCAATTTTTTTGCGATTGCAATACTTCCTCTCTATTTATTTCATATATAAGTAAGAGAAAGTATTAATAATGACGTCACATTTTCTTAGCTTAAAGTTTATTCTTGGGGACAAGTTTTTTATCATATAAAGGCAATCTTTATGATAGCTTGAAAAAATGATGTTTTTAACGGTGGCTGAACTTTTAAAATGAAAATTTCAATATAATAAATTGCTTTTTTTTCATTCATTCATATGATTTATATGTAAATAATAATAAACAAAAAAGAAATTTATGAAATATTTGTTCACTTCTACTGTGACGAGTTTATGACCAAGGATCAAAATTGTTATTACATTAGAGTAAATAAATATTTCTTAAGCATTATGTTATTTTATAAAATTATGCAATATAAATATTAATTTTTCCTAACAAAGAGATAATGCGCCATTCTGTAATATTGAAATTTTTGTTATTCATAAAAAATAAAAAAATAACATTTTTTATTCTAACAATTGCATAATGAAATTTAAAAAATCCTATTTGAATATATTTTTAATTTCTCGTATCCATAATATAGGAAAAATATTGTATTCGTCCAAATATTCGATCTAGAGATTTTTATTGTTCTTGACGTTTTGCACCTCCCTGAAAATGCCTTTTGTCGAATTATGTCTGTTTTCCTTTATATTTTTAAATGTATTTATATTTAATTTTTTAGAAAAGAATTAAAATTACTTGCTTTCTAAGAAATTTATAATAATAGAACAATATTTCTTAAACTTTCTTTTTTTTTAACTTAAGGAGAGGAGGGCAAATTCCTCACCTGTATGACGTCTTTGTTTATAAATATATATTTATTACAATCGAAAAATAAAAAAAAAATCGGGAGTGCTCGACACATTTATAGGGAAAGTAGTTTTACTAAATATATTATCATCTAAATGATATCTGTCTTTCTATGACTTGTCTCAGTAAATTTAATTTTTAAGTTAGCACGATTTTTAGAAGAACATTTCATGTAAAGTACGACTTCCGGTTGCCGGAAGTGGCCAAATTTTAACCGTAGTCTTTGTTATTGATATAAGAACGTATACAACATTTTATTGGTCTCTATGAAATCACATTTGAGTTATCACGATTTTTAGAAAAACTCTTCAGGTAAAATACCACTTCCGGTTACCAGAAACAACTCAAAAGTTAATAGAGATCTATGAATTACTGTAATGCACCTATGTAAAATTTGGTTGATCTACATTAAAGCGTCCTTGAATTATCGAGTTAACGAACATACACATAGACAATTGAAAAATTGGTATTTTCGGAGAGGGGTCCAAAACGTCAAGAACAATCAAAATCTAAAGATCCAATTTTTGAACGATTACAATAATTTTTTATATTATGGAAATGAAAAAGTAATAACTAAATTAAAACAAGACGATCGGACTAATCCGAACAGTCAACATTTCCGACTATTTACAAATTAAATAATAGTTTAGGAGAAATAACTAATAAAGACAAAAGACATTTGTTTTTGGAATTTAATAATAGTAATTAATTTTAATTAATTTATTTAAATATCATAATTATTATTTAATTAAAATTAAATTTTAATTAATTATATTCTTTGCTTTTGTTCATTGATATTAATGACTATTAGTAATGTTCAAGTTCAACCTAAAATATTTTTTTTAACAGAGTTGCAACAAATTTAGATTCAAGTGTTGTATATCATTTTACTCGGGAAAAGGTGTAATTTCAATATATTTATATTATATGAGCAAAATTTCAAGATCATGGAATAATTTTTTGAGTTATCCTGTAAATAAGAAATTACCACAGACATACACACCTACATTGACACACAGGAGTGCAATATTTTTTTCTCATCCTATAGTATTATTTGTTAGTCATTTCTTGGTCGAACGACTTGTTTAATAAATCGTTGTGATCGATAAATAAGCAAACTACATATTTTTTTATTTGAAACACTTTTATTCATGTTCGGTTGGAAAAGCAAAATATTTCTTTTTTCTTTGTTCCATATGTAAAAGTTCTTTTCATCTCCTTCGAATGTATACCACTTTTAATTATTAAATAAAAATAAAAATTCACCTCTCTTTAATTTATTAAAATGCAAATTATTTCCAGATCAAATCGTTTCTGTCACGGAATCTAAAAATTTCTCGAGAAGTTAGTATTAAATTAAATCATATAAATAGCATAAATATTTAATATTCCAACTATGAAATTTTTAATTATACCTCATTATATGGTCAGATATGAGAGTTGATTTTTTTTAATAAAAAAAAATGTCGAGGTTTATTTAAGTAAAAGAGATTAAAAATATTTCATAATTATTGCTAACTCACCCCTTTATATGATATTTTTCATGTTTCATATTTTTCATAATTTTTTAAAATATAAATAATATTATTTTATTCTTTAGTTTAGAACCTTAAAAGATCTAAAGATAGACCAGATATTTTATGATTGTTTGTTAAAAGGTGGTATACACATACTTATTTAGCTAAAGTTTCATCTTTCTTTATTTCATCATATCAATGTATAGAGGAGGGGAGAGGAGAGTGATTCTGCCCCCACCCCCGCACTTTTAATTATTATTTGTCAGAACGGTTTTAAATATAATAATACAAGAAACAGATTTATTTATTTACTCATAATTTGCATCGAGCTTGATATCATAATATAAGATTTTCATCAATTCATAAAAGTCACTTCAAGAATATTAAATGATATCTCTGCCAATAAAATGCTGGTACTATGTTATCTACTTATTGAATATTCATATATTTATAAATTTATTTTTTCAAAAATTCGACGACATAATTCGTTATAACAACTTTATTTAAAATTAAGTCTTTCTTTTATAGCCTTTCTAATTAAAAATTAAATCTATGAGTATAAATACTCTTATAATTGAATAATTTTTGGATTATTTACTATCTTCCGGGACATTTATGTGAGGGCAGGAGAGTTCAGAATCAACTTCTTTTTTTGAAAATTTAATAAGAAATATGTTTTAATATTATTTTAAATTTAAAAATTAATTAAGTACTGACATTATCTGAAGCGGGGATTTATGGTTAAAACTAATTAAAGGATTATAACTTTTAAATATTTTAAAGGAACAAAAATACAATTAAAATATAAGTCAAATGTTCTTTTTTGTTTGTAAATTTTTGTATTTTAATTTTTGAACTTTAAAAAGTAATTAAAGATTTTTTTAATATTAAATTTTTGTTGAACCGTGTACTTATATATAGACTATATATCTTATATTTTTGAACTTCCCCCTCCCTCAGAATAAATTCACTCAATAAAATGAGAATAAACATAATTAAAATACAGGTAAAAAATAATATGCAAATTCAATTCATTGCTCATATAATCATAGTGAATAACAAATAAGAAAATTGATTCTTGAACTTTGATAATTTTCATTTAAAATTTGTTCTAAAATCTTAAATGATTATTTTGATTGGCTAATAAATTTATTCGGTTCAGTTCAAAGAAACAGTCCCTCCTCAGCGATCGCAAAAAAATCGATGTCGAGATTTCATAGGAAATATACGTTTTGTTGAGGTCCCTTGAGAAAAAAAAATAGGTCTCTCAAAATGAACTGCGTGGGTGGTGTGAGTGTGAACAAGATTTATCAAAAATGAAAAATCATATTAGGTTCAAACTTTATATTTAAGCTAGGTACCCTCGTTGTATACATCGAAGACTTTGAATAAAATCAGGTACTAGTACTTTACTCATGTACTTTTTTAGTTTTTTCAATTTTCTCAAAATTCGCCCTAACGATTTTGATTAAAATTCATATATTAATTATTTATTAGTTGATCTTTGAAATGTATTAACCTTTATCCCTCCCCCTTCCCCAAAAATTATTTGGAACCCACTTTACTTACTTAATTTTGCCGTTGTTCAGGTCAACGGGGGAGTAACCGCTCTTATTCTTAAATTACTTAAACAAAATCGATTAAATTGGTATTAAATTGGCATTAAACGGCTAACAAGGGAGACCGATGCAAAAAATCTTGTGGCAACATATCACTCAGGTTTCCGAATCTTAGGTAAGAGCAAGTTTTGTGATGTGTTTAGTCACATCAGAGTTTTAACTTTGTTAACCAACCTAAAGTTAGGTAGATGAAATTAATGTAATCGCAAAAAATATCTAAATTGATCTAATGTTAACAAAATATGTTTTGAGGCCCCCTGAGACCATGAGTAGAGACTGAATAAGATCTTTAGCTGCCCAAATTGTCTTAAAGTTCTAAACCAGAGCTATATTACGAGGTATTACAAAGAAATTGGAAAGACTTTTGAAAAGCTGCTTGTAATATTAATTTGATAAAATTGAAATAATCAAGTGCAGATTTAGGGTGTCACGGAGGTCATAACTACGAAAGGGAGGGGATGGCTCGAACCCCTTTCCCTCCAATGGTCTTCAATAATACTTTATAAATTGAAAATTTAAATTAATTGATCAAAAAATAAATTTAATTCCAATTGTATTATTACATGTTATTTATATTTTTAATAACCCTGGGATGATATAAAAAAAAAAAAAAAATCTCTTTCAGTATCTCATTTTTTTCTATTATAGCCGATCTAATTTGAGGAGCTTCCAGGCTAATCCTGTAATGGCGGTTGGATTCTTGGATCCTTGGTTACTTCTTGCTTTGTTCATTTTATTTTTTGGTGAGCTTCCTTTCGGTTAAGTATTTTCTGTTTAGAATCGAAGCCTTCCGCCACCTTGAAAGACCATTCTCCAGGAGAAAACCAAGGGTTGGGCTAAACAAAAAAAAATTCGCCACTTCCTTCAAAACAACCACTTGTTATATATTATTATATATCAACAAAAACTCAGCTCTAAATCTTAATATATAAAATACTATCTACTAATACTAACCCAAATAATAGAAGCTGCCACAGGTTAGACCTCTTAACATACACTCATGCATATGGGAATTTATATTTCGTTCATTACCTAGATGCAGGATAAAGCTTATCTTTTCGATATTCCAATTCTAACGCGTACTTTATATGAAGCTTTACATGGTATTTTTAACTTTTTTCAATAACTATTAACTTAAACCTACAATATGCCTTTTCGAATTTTATTAACATTTCATTTGGAACAACTTTTGTTTGAACTTATTTTTAAAATTTTATTAAAAGCTATAAAATAAATTGAATAAATATGGACGAAAAATTACAGTTATTGTCCTATTTATCTTAATATATTAAATACTAACTAGTAATAGAAGACCAAGACGACTAATATTTCTTGGGGTTTTGATTTTTTTTGTTATAAAATATTATTATCTAAATCCATCCATTTAATTTACTTCAAATAATTAATTTTTTTCAAACTGGAAAATTTCAATAATTTAAAGAATATTATTTCTAAAAAAATAATAACACTATAAATGAAATAATGGCACAACTAATTTATAAAATTTTTCTAACTTTACTCTCATTAATACCTTAAAGTGAAAATAGAGATGGCGATAAATGCTTTGAACAGAGAAAATACTGGTTGCAGAGGATAAAGGCCCCTGTTTAGCTGCGCAGCCCGCCTTCGGCGTGTTTCCATAAAAGTGAAAATGAGATTTATAATTACAAGAGAAAATTCATACGTGTTTCATCCAAAATAAAGTAATTCAAATTGTAATTATATAAATTTGATTCAATAAAAAGAGTATCAAAAATTTTGAACTTGATCAAAAATTATTTTTACTAAAAATATTTTTTTTAATTTGTATAGGCTACTGAATTTAGAATTATGTGTCATTGGTAAAAGATGGTGGTATTAACGAATTTTAGAAATAGAGCAAAAATTTTCATTACACTAATTTGAGTCAAGAAAACAGATATTTTACAATACAATATATAGTAAAATCCATTACTATCATCTTTATCAAATTTTTATAAAGATTCAGATCTTTATTAATGCTAATTTTCTAATTTTAAACCAAATCTAAATCATGGGATCGCAATATAATTATACAGTTTATAACCTAAAATAGCCATACATGACATTATTGCTCCATTTGAAGGAAGAAATTGCGAATAAAATGGACCCAAATGCAAAAGAAAAAGTGCTCTTTGTACCGTGTTACAAGTCGTTGGCTATGATGGCAAAATTGCAGGAATTTAAGTTCGAATTGTTTTCCTATCCACCGTATTCTCCGGATCTGGCTCCCAGGGACTTCCACCTGTTCGCAGATCTCAAAAAAATGCACCAGGGAAAGAGATTTGCTCAAGTCATAGCCGCAACAAACGCCTATTTTGAGTCCAAAGATAAATCGTTCTACAAAAAAGGCATCGAAATGTTAGAGAAAAGTTGGAATGAAAGTATCACCCTTGAAGGTGACTATGTTGACGAATAAAGTCGAATTTTGCAATAAAAAAATGTATTTTTAGTAATTAGCCTCCGGACTTAGTGAGTGATGTGTTAACTTTGAAATTTATTAACCTTGATACCCTCTCTCCTGGAACCCATTTTACTGATGTACTTTTTTAGTTTTTTGTTATTTTCTCTTAAACTATTCTAACGATTTTGATTAAAATGATTGTTGTAGATATAATAAATTTGATCATCTTTAAGTTGTTTTAATCATTTTCCACTTCAAAATAGTTTTGGACCTCAATTAATGATTGAAGAGTGCCATAGAAAAGATAGGACAACGCGTTGACATTGTAAAAAAAGTTAAATATTTTTGCTTCTTATCTTTGATAATAAACATGATTTAATTGCCAATTTAATTAATTTTCTTTAATATTTTTAAAATATTTATAATTAATTGATACACAGAAATAAAAAAAATTCTTAAATATAAAAGCTAATATAATTATAATCGTCAACCGGCTACGTAGGCCGCCCGATGCAAAAAATTTTGCGTGACATCACAAAACAGTTTTCCTAATATTTAGTAAGAGGAAGTTGTGTGATGTATGGCCGACACATTAGCTTTTTTATTACTACATGAAATAATTTTATAAAAACAATCTTTATTCATTAAGAAATTTAAGAAACTCAAGGGCTCACATTTTGTGAGTACGTGAATAGTGGCCACAAGTTCGAGTAAAGGCTGACATTTCTTCTGCTCCTTTTATGTCAGCTTTTCCCTGCCCTCATCAAGAGTCAATAACTTGTTCCTTCTCTCTGTCCCATTTGAATTCGATATGACAATCTCGAAATACGGAAATAATAGCTAAAGAATTGAATGAGAAAATGCAATTTCTACTTTCCCTTAATATAATTGTGGAGAGCTAGTTGTGGGGGTACTGTAGCAAATTTCAAATTATTTATTTCAAATAGAACAAATCATTAGCGAGATAATAAATTAATTTTAAGAAAAAATGGTCCTTTATCAGTTTAAAATAATTCTGAAATATATACCCTGCAACCTAATTCAATTATAAATTAATAATTTACTACCTTTCTGAATTATTTTCTATTCTCTTGGTAATATTAATGACCTCTTGTCTATTTCATAATGAGAATATTAATAAAGTTGAACCAATTTTAAAAATCTGACGTGGTTAGTGCGATGGGATGCATAAATCCATTCGTTTTTTCTTACTGAAAGGAAAGCAATCCAAATAATCAATTTACTAATTGATTTTTTAATCATGCTCTGGCATTAATTTCTAAGAAGATTTAATAATTGCGCATGTCTGGATTTCTAGAGCAATTGAACAATCTCTTATGAAGTTGGTCATTTTATGATGCCTATCTTAGCAAATTAAAACGAATGAATTTATGCTCCCCATCAAACGTAGTATCTAAAGCCTACTGGAAGATGTAGCGAAAAGTGACAATTTTTAATTACAGAAAAAAACAATACAAGAATGTTTGATAATTAATCAGTGCATATTATTTTCTATTTATTATTATTTTTTCTTCAAGCACGTATGCAAATGGCAAGTGGTGTAATGTCGGTGCGCGGGGCGGAGATGTTTTTGAACGGACGAGTAGCTGCTGCGCTTTGATGGTTTGCGCCGGAGTAGTGGGGATAGCGCATGAGGGGAGTTGAGAGTGGTACTGATGGTAGGTGGCTGGTGGTGGAAGAGGGGGGGGGGGGGGTGGCGGAGGTTATGGGGGGGTGGGGGGACCATGGGCGGGGGCGCAGGCCCAGGGAGCCACGCAGCAGCTCC
>JAAAKE020003209.1:0-11242 GCA_010014785.2 Anisolabis maritima
TTATATTAAATAACCAACGTTACCTAAATTTCACATCTCTATTTTTTATATTCTTTTTCTATTTTTAATACATATCGTATTTACTATTCATAAAAAATTCCTTGCGAATTTATTGGTATTTATTTAAAATAAATTTACCTTTATTTCTAATAAGTCATTTCCTTGTAATTATATTTTTTATTTTATAAAAAAAAATAATATTTATTCTATGTTATGTTAAAATATGAAAATTTCCCTATAAAAAGTGTGTTTCATAAAAATTTTTTATGACTTTAATAGAATAGAAATATCATATTGCCTTTTATCTGATAAAAACGTTCAAGTTAATATGGAAAAATAAATTTAATATAAAATGATATAACTTTAATAAACAAAAATTTAATATCAAAATAATCCCTTATCAATGATATATATTTTAAATTCGAAGGAAAAAATTTATTATTTTTGATTTAAATAATTTGTTATTTATCATTTTCATATCCTTCTTTCTTCATATTATTAATTCCAGGCTGCAGAGTTAGCAGCAATTAATTATCAAGTCATCACAATATTTCCAATAAAGTGTCTGAAAATACAATTAAAATATACAAGTGTTATAAAGAAAATATATGGCACACGTGCCATTGGTTCACCATCAAAAAATTTAAAAATAATTTATACATATGAAAAATTGATTAGATTTCAAATACTTTTTTTATTTTATAACATAATTCATTTTTGTTACATTTTTATTTTTTTATTTTTTCACTGACAACGAGGGAAAAGAGATTTATAATCATTTTATACATTAATCTTAATTACATTTTCTTAATATTTATTCTCTACTTTGAAAATATAAAGCAAAATTAAAAACAAAAGTCCAACATAGGTAACAAAGACGAAATTAAATTACCCTTAAAAATAAAACCTCACATAGTGTTATTGAAGCAAAAAAAATATATTACAGTGTACAAAAATTATTTTCACCTAAATAATTTAAGAGATAAATAATTAATTAAATATAAATATTATTTGGAAGAAAAGTGATCTATAGAAGACATAATCAAAATATACATTTATAAAAAATATTTTGAAAAACGAAAAAATATTCATGAACTAACGTATAAGTTCAGAAATGCCGAAAAAAGGGTTGTCATTTTCATCATAAAAGTTTCATGATTTCTTATTGAGATTTAAGAGATGTGTGAAAAGTATATTGGAATATATAAAAATATTTTTCCGGGATAGTAAAAATTTGAAGAAATGCAGCCAATTGTTTTTTCTATATTTATTTAATATTTAACTTCAGTCTATCCGATGTAAATATATTTAAAAGCAGTTAAATATTAAATAAATAAAGAAAAAATTTTTACTATAAAAATATTGAAATTATAAATAAAATAAATTTTTTTATAAAGCTAAAATATTATCTCTGCGACAAAATGGCATTAATTTATGATAAATATATATATATAATTTATTTTAATATATATTTCATTCTAAATAAATGAAAATTTGAATTTCACTTCATGTTACTTAATAAATTAATATATTTAAATTGATATTTCCGGTATAGAAATAATAAAATAGTCCTAAAACACATATCTGGTTTTTCAGAACCAGGATATGAACTTGGGGAAAAAATTGTTCATGCAACCATGGGTTCAATTTTTTCTTAATTTATTTTAATTTACTTGATCTATACAATATTGGAATCCGAAAATGTTTTCCATGACAGCAAAGTTTGACTTTTATTTCTAGTGAGATTAGGTTAACTAATAAAAAAACAAGAAAAAATATATCGGGAATGCCCTAGTTAAATTATAATTTAAGTAATTTCCAAATCTTAGTTCAATTAAAATATATTAATTATATTTATTTAAGAAATTCAAATGAGTGCGCTAGTTGGCTCCTCGATGACATCATAGAGACATCAGAGCCCTTAGGTTGTTGCATTTGGGTGATGTGACAGCTTTTGCTATTGGAGGTTATTTATTATATATCGACATATGTGTATGTTGTTTTTCTTATGTGTTTATTTTTGATTGTGACTTTTATTAATTCTGCGAGGAATTTTATGCAAAGTAAGTTTTATTTAAATAATAAATAAATATAACCTATCAATTATTTCGCATTGAACTCATTTTTTTATTTATTAATACACAAATGATAATTTGAACATATTTTACTTTTTATTTTGCTTCAATTTTTACATTTTACAATTAAATATAAATATTGAAATAAAATCTAAACTTCAGGGATTCAGATGGATAATTAATTATTAATGATTTCAAAGTAAAGAATGTTCAAGTTCTGTCATGAATCATTATATATCATTCACAAAGAGCTTTCTTTTATTATATTTAAATCATTTTTCAATTTCTTTTAAACACAAATTCTCAACTCAAATCGATGTCAAATAATGACAAAATGTGACTTTATATTACTACTAGAGGAATTTATAAGCACTATAAAAATAACTTCTTTCTTAATTAATTTATTGTTTTTAATTCAATATTTTTTTTAATGTTTAAAAGAAAATGCATTTACTGAACTTTTTTTATAATTTATTAAACATATATATAAATTTATTATTATTTATGATTAAATAATTAGAAATTGAATGATGGATTCATGAATTATATTCAAATGAATATAATTTATAAATGACCAAACAAGTAAAAAAAAACTTCATCAACAAGAAATAAAACATCTTATTGGCTTCTTTTAATCAATAATAATATTTCATTTTTCTTTAAAGATTAAAACTCAAAACAAAATGAACGAAAATATAATTTTCCTTTCATAAATAAAAAAATGTTTTCAGGTATATATTTGATTAAAATATCGTTTATGACCGTTGCCTCCTCCAAATACAGATTTAATACAAATAAAAAGAATTTAACAAATCAAGTTATTTTTTCTCTTTTTTATATATAAAAACTTTCGGCTTAGAAAATTTGATGCTTTCACTTCTTGCCTTATAACTAACTCTACTTTTTCTATTTGACACTCCGATAGAAAGCTTATATCGATAAAATATATATCTTGTTGTAAAGAACTTAATTAGAGCTCTTTCATCTAGTAAGGTAAGGTAGCAGGCATTCAGATAGGAAAAATTGTTCTAAATAAAAAAACAATTAAGAAACGAAAATATATGCCAGGACAGGGTTAGCAAATTGAAAGATCTCTCCGGGCCATCAAAAAAGCTACGCCATCATCAAAACTCGTGATATCAAATTTGCATGATTATAAATATCTTTTCTATGAGTCAGTTGGTAAAAATTTGTTTTTATCAACTTCGAAATTTTTAAATATCTTTTAAAAAATATTTTTAAAATCTTCATTTTTTTATAAATTAACTTTTTTTAGTTCGAAATAATTTGCCCTGAAAAAGGGCGAAGATGCCTGGGAGGCCCTTATTCTTCTCCTTCTCTTATTATGTATTCTCTCTTTTATATGACAAAAATATGTAGGAAAAAATATCAACATTTATTAAATTTTGATTAAAAAAAAAGATTTTGAAATTGATTGTACCCAGATAAGAAAAAAATTTATACTGCAGAAATGCGATAAAATAACTAGAGAGTTATGTTTATTATTAAAAGTCAATGAAAGAAGGAAAGAGAGAGAGAGAGAGAGAGAGATGTAATTTTCTTGTTACGCATTTGAGTGGTTTCTTCACTATAGAACCAGCAGCTCTCACTCTAGAATCCTTTGCGCCAATCAGAAAAGAAAATGGCCGCCACGGCTCTTGTGTTTGACATTTGTATTCCCATTTTTACTTCAATTAATAATTATTAATAAATCATTTTCTTTTAAATTAATTTATTAAAAATTAATTTGTGAATAATTTTTGTGCTAATTAGTTTTATAAATTCAAACTATCTCCTCGAAAATATGAAGAAAAAATACCTACATGTCCAAGTGTCATCATGTATTATTTCTTCAAAAAGGTAAATAAATATCTTTTTAATTTTATTTTATTAACTGTTATTTTATATTCTTTATTGTTCAAACTATTAATACAAATTCCTTCATTAGAAATTTATTAATCTAAATATTTTTCTTTTCGTTACTAACCTTAACTGAGATTGACAGGAGCAAGGATGTTAGGTTTTAAATAAAGTGACTGTCTTATGATAGAATACTCTGCCTATATCATCTTAAAAAAAATGTATTTCTAGATTCTTTAAAAAATTAATTTTAAAAAATCTCAAACTGGAGTACATCATCTTTTTCTCATTTTCTGCATTCATATTTCGCAGCATTTTTTTTTTTGCTCAATTAATTTTGGAAAATATTGTACTTAATATCACTTAAAAACATAGGTCAGCTTATACATACGAGGACAATTTTTAATGTCAGATAAACAATTCCTTTTTAGGACAATATGGGAAATTTGGTCACTTTAGTATTGTGAAAAATAATATTAAGTTTTATTATAAAGATAATTTTTATTATTATTTTTTAATATATTACATTAAAAATTAATTAGAAAGATTTAAAACAAAATATAAATATTAATTTTATTTTTTTTTTTAATTCAAAACCATTCAATCATCAACCTTTGTCGTTATTTTTTTCATTATTCATATTTATAAGCTTCCATGTCAAAATTATGATAAGCCATTTGTTCGTCAATCCAATCTCTAACATAAGATACACTGGCGTAAACTCCAGGCGTTTTATCCTCGCCACAGCCTATACCCCAGGCTACGATGCCAGCTTGAACATATCTCGATGGATCATTAGCCAAGGGACAAACCAAAGGACTTCCGCCATCTCCCTGAAATTGAGAAATTTTAATTTTTGCATAATAATATAATACATACATATATTATATATATATATTATATTTCGTCTAATCAGAGTATCCTATCTGGGTTAGAATATATATATGTTAATTTGTTGTTTAAGAAATATTTTGAATACTAATGTACATAATTATTAATAATAGATATAATAATTCCACAAATAAAAAATTTAAATTCCTCATCACAAGTAAATTCTTAATTTGAAAATTAGTTGCTACTCTATACTCACTCTGCAAGTGTCTTTGCCGGCTTCACCTCCAGCACAAATAAAACTTTTATGTAGTTGAAAATATGATCCCAAACGTGTTTTTCTTAAAGCTTCTACACAAGAATCTCGGATTACAATAGGCAATTCAACTTTTTTCAAAATCACCTGATAACTTCCATTTTTGCCTAAAAATTAATAAAAATGTTTAATTATTGATTCTCTTTAAAATTTTTTACTCTTTAGAGGAGAGTAAATCTGAAGAGTGATTAATAAATATTTTTTAATTTAAATTTAAATACATACCAAAAACATCTTTACCCCAACCACTAGCAAAGCAGCGTTGATGATCAAAAATTGCATTTTGTGGTGGAAGACAAATCTAAAATAAAAAATATTAATAGATTTTATCCGTTTAATTATTCATATTACTCAATTTTTCTCTGAGAAATATATTATTAATATTAAGTATTACACCTTGATACTTTATAAAGAGATTTGTGTTTGAAGGAAAATGCAGTGTTGAGATGCATTAAAATACACATATATTCCAAATGAATAGGTAGGTATTTAGATCTGGGTTGGAATTATATATTATATATATAAAATTCCACTTTAAATATAAACTTTTAACGTATCAAGCACCACTAAGCTATTAAAAGTTGACAAATGTTATAGAGCATATTCAATTCATTTGTAAATTATTTTTTGCTACAATATAAAGTGAAAACTTACAGTGTCCACGTTTTCGGCAAGTGTAACAGGTTCAGTAAGCAAGAGTAGAGCAAAGTCATTAAACAAGCCGCCAGCATAATAGTCTTTATGAGTTATAACCGTGCCCACGTTACGATCTTGATGGGGTAATAATTCTCTTTTAGTTTGAGTGTCCCATTCGCCAGCTCGAATTTTCAATTTCGGTTTGTCACTGCTATTGCTTTTGAATATATAGAAACAGAAAAAAAAAATAGATTAAGAATGAAACATTTAACTTAAATTGATTTTTAGAATATTTTGTAATTCTGTATATATATAATATAAAGCCTTTACATAAACATATATATAGGAATCCTTGAATAGAGCAGTTTTGTTTAGCGCCTCAAAAACTTTTGGGACTCCTCATCATTATACTCTGTGTTAAATTTGATTAACGAGACATTTTGGGTCTTTTTTGCCATTTCTTATTCGAAATTCTATTTTAATTAATTTTTTCCAGATTTGTTTTTTTGCAATATGAGGGAAGTTTTTCTATTCACTCAACAAGAATTTTTGTGGATGAGGAATCTAAAATATGGCTATTTTGGGAAGCACCCGCATGAAATTTCCAATAAAGATCTGACCAATTCAGGAAGAGCCCGGCCTACCGAGTCACTTTCCTGAATACTTTTCTGTCATTAATATATTTATGGCCTCCAAATTTTTAATTGCCAATGAACAATTTAAATATTTAATTTTCACCAACAATTTAGGATCGTCCCAGCCCCACTAACAAGTACGCAATGCCTTTCCCTCTGTGTATTTAGAGGCGGAACTTATTAAAGTTAAAGGGAGGGGAGGGTGAGGGATGAAACGTTTTATACAATTTTTATTTGAAACAAATTTTTTTTCTTTTTATTTCAGTGTTTTTTATAAATTATTTAAATATTTTCTAAAATTTCTTTATTTTTTTCTGTCTTAAGGGGGATTTAATCCAGTATAATAAAATATATTGATTTTTAATAATTATTCGCCTATCTAAATAAAAAAATAAAATATTTTTTTAAATTTAAATCAATTTCCTGTAGTTACATACACACGTCGCTAGAATGCAGCACTGCCTAGTATCTTTGCAATGTTTAATTTTTTAAATTCATATATTATTTTTTATAATATTAAATCTCATATAAATTATTATTATAGTAATTTTGAGATGATACTTTTTAAAAATTTATTCATTACCTTTCGCGTGTATTAACTTCCTTAATTATTTTAATTAGTCCACCTAATTATTAAAATTAAATTTAATAAATTTCATTATATTATCCCCAACATTTTGTAAATAACCTTAAATTATTTTTTTTTTAATGAATGAAAACAAGATGTAAAGAAATATATATAATTCAACCGCTTATAACTCAATCTTATAGACACATAAGCGGAAAAGTGGTGAAGGAATCTTTGATTGGTCTGAAGTGGCGTGAAGGTTAGCAAATTTTTGGCCAACAAAAAAACAAATTTAACTGGAAAAAAATTTTAATGGATCTGCTTATCTACTGAATTTTTTAATATTAAAATATTCTCTATTATAGTTTATGTCCCATATAAGGAATCGAATTTTTAAAAATTCATTTTAATTGTGTGACGACCGCTCAACACACAACTTTCTCTTACCTAAGGTAAGGAAAACTGTGATATGCTGTCACACCAGATTTTTTGCGTAGAACCTCTAAGTAGCCGGTTCACAATTTTATATTACCTTTAATTTTTAGAGATTTTTCATGTGTGTGTCTATTAATCAATTATTAAATTAAATTAAATTAATTAAAATTTTCAATTAATTTTTTTTTAAGACTTTCGGAATTTGAGGCCATTTAGACTCCGTCCTTATTTATTTAAATTAATTGGTAGCCAATATAATATAAATAAATTTTTGTCGCTCAGCACGGGAAGCGAACCACTGACCTTTGTAGGTGAGGTAAGACCTTTACCCACCTTTATGCACCAAGGGACAGGGCTGCAATTAAATTTCGTTTATTATCAAACACGAATTAAAAATATTTATAATTTGTTAGGATTCTTAAAATTCTAAATTGAAAGCCACCCTATTTTGAATTATATAGAAAATGAATAATATATTTTAAAGACATTATAATTTATTATATGTACAGTCATCATCATTCATCAAAATCGTCATTAGAATAAGAGAAAATCCCCAAAAAAAAAAAAAAAGTAAAGTGAGTCCCAAACAATTTTGGAGGAAATAAGAGGTAATTACATTTCACTAATTGTTTTTTGAATTTTAATCAAAATCGTCAGAAAGAATTTTTTAGAAAATCAAAAAAAAATAAAAAAAAAAAAAAAAAAAAGTTAAACAGCAAAGTATTAGTACTCTTTGCCCGATTTTATTGAAAATCTTCGAGGTGCAAACGACATGGACACCTAACTCAAATATAAAATTTACGTCTTTTCGTTTTTGAGACACACAAACACACAGACAGGCCATTTTGTCAAACCCATTTTTTTAGACTTAGAAAACGTCTATTTTTGTTGAAACCTTGACTTCGATTTTTTTTGAGATCGTAATTCTTTCACACTTTATACAGTATTACATATTTGTATATAGAGTAAGTAAAAATTAAATTTTCACTTATCTTCAAATTACTTTTTATGATACAAATAAAAATAGATACCTGTAAACACAATGTGCAGCTGTTAAGACAACCTGAGGATGAATCAAAGCCCCTCCGCATTGATATACATTTAACACATCTTTTTCGTTTACAACTTCTTCCCGTAGAATGGCAGTCATCCAAGGAAATTCTCCAAATTGCGCTTCATTATCGAGATCACCTAAGAAAGAAGTTGTAGATTTTCAATAACATATTTCCTATGAATGGGGGAGGAGAGAATTTGTGAATTTTAAGTTTTATCTTTTTTTTTTTAATCTTGTTCACTATACCAATTTATTATAAATAAATTATTTTTCCCAAATTTGATTTATAAATAGGTTATCAATATCATATATTTATTTATTCTTTTTTGTCTTTTCGACAACAGAGGCTTTTAGACATATGCTAAAAATTTTATATTAGCTTTAACGATATTCGTTGTAACCGTTCATATTTATTTAAATCAATTGATAGCCAATATGATTTAAATAAATTTCGGGAAGCGAATCACTGAACCTTAGATCATATCTGAGCTAAGAGATAGGAGCAAATATTTATTTCTTTAGCTATGCCTATATCAATTTAATATCTTTGCACAATGAGATAAGTGGCTGTCCTTAGATCAGAAATAACTGAAAGGAAAGGAAGTCAGCCAGTACGGTTGCCTTTATCGAAATAAAATTCCCAAAATGTGAAACGTTACAGCTTTAATTAAATAATGCCATCATCACTAGAGCTGAAACGAGCTCCAATAATTATAAATACAGCAACTTTACCAAATAAATTTAAAATAACTTAAAGTGCAGGCTCAATGCATAAGACAATGAGTTCCAGAAAGAGTTAATGTATATGGGAATGTACAAATATATGTATATAATAATTTTTGCATCTGAAGCCATATGGACTACATACATATCTATTTAAATTAATTGGTCGCCAATATAAATATATTATCACACGAAAAAATGTATAATAATAAAGCGAATAAATTTATGTAATTTTCGACTTTTTCAAATTTTATAATATTTATTTATTTATTTATTACAATGTTTATCTCGTAGAAGAATAATACAATTTTAGTTTGTTTTGTGAGCAAATTTTGAGCGCATTGAGAAAAATTTTTATAATCAGTCAGGAGGACAACTCTTTTTTGTCTCAAATCTGGGGGGTGTTTGTGATTAAAATCATTTTACCTGTAATTCTGAATCCAACTCCATCAGGGTGACGATATCCGCATCCAACTTTTTTTACTGGTGGAGGTTTCGGCGTAATTGGCTTTTCAACTCGATCTGGAGGTTTGCAGCAGACATCTAAATAGTTCTCACATTGGCCTTTCAATCTGAAAATTATATATTCTTGATCATTATCAGTCTATAAAAAAATTAATAAATTTTTCCTTGTAGGTCTCGGGTGGCTGTGATGAATTCTCAA
This sequence comes from Anisolabis maritima, assembly GCA_010014785.2. Lineage (NCBI taxonomy): Eukaryota > Metazoa > Arthropoda > Insecta > Dermaptera > Anisolabididae > Anisolabis > Anisolabis maritima. Next base: position 9,798 of record JAAAKE020003209.1, read on the forward strand.
GAAATAATGGAATAGTTAGGCTAGAGTGACCAAGTTTGATTATGATTATCTCTATTTATAGTAAGTGCTAGGTATTTAATTCGAAATATAATATGATTAAAATAATATTTTTTTATCAATCTTCGTCGTTTCTTGAAAATAATAAAATATTTCTGCCAAGAAGGGAATTAGTTAAATTTGTTATTTTATGCAAAAGTTCGTCATGTTTTTGACTCTAGATGATATTGCAAAAATTAGGACAATTGCATCAACCCAATAAATAGATAAATAAATTATCATAAATTTGACTTTTCAATTAAACTCAAAAGAAGAAAAATAAAATGGCTATTATAATGTTTTCAAAGATATTTAATTTTTCCTAATATTTTGAGGAATATATGGCTATAGAGAGCAATAGAAAAATAAGATAACAATTCCAGGCAAGTACACACAAAAAAATTTCCAGGGAGAGGATCGGAAGCCACCTAAAATCAGTCCATTTCAGAGAAGTCCCAAGCTATTTTTTTTTTTTTTTTTTTTTTGCTTTTTGTTTTTACAAGAAATGAAAATTGGGCTATTTCTTTTAAATAAAGAAAGTGAATTATTATAAAAGTTTTTATTCACCTATTTGATTTCATTCAAAACTGACTCATTGACTTTTAATGAAAAGTGGTATAGAGAATCTTGACCATCCCATGATCTTCTACTCCACATTTCATAATAATTTATTAATAAACTGTTTCTCTTATTAGCTTCTCTAGAATTTCCTGACCGATTATTCACTTAAAAAAATATAACTATTATTAATTATAGTTATATTTTTTTTATTGAAATGTCAATGGGGACACGAAAGTATGTTTTATTTTTTAGTAATTCTCAATATAGTTTTGCTATCTTTTTGGGAATTTAAGAAGTTGATCATATTTCTAATTAGATTAATTTAAATATTAAATATTCCAAAGAAAATATTAATACCATTCCTTAAGAGGTCATCATTTTCACATGGAAATCAGGAAATTCCTGTTCGAATCCTATCCTGAAATGGGTTTTTTTTTAGCTTTGACTATGTGGTCATACCTACAATTATAATATTAGAAAATATATAAAAGAATAATCAGGTAAATACATATAAAAATATAAGATATACATATATATAATAGAAATGTGAGTTAATAAATAATATGTTTAATAAACTTTATTTCATAGATTCATTATATATGTATTATTTAAATGACTATTTAGTATTCCTTCGGAGTCGAAAATAGTGTAGGTTTACTCTCCCTGTAGGGCCCCCCCCCTTCTTGAAAAACCTTTGTTTTGAAGTTATTTTCGGCATCTGAGACCATTTATTTAAATTAATTAGTAGCCAATATAATTCAAATAATTTTTTATAGCTTAAGATGAGAAGTGAACCATGACCCTTGGAACATGAAGCGAGCTTTCTATCTCAGATTCAAAGGACAAGG
>JAAAKE020003231.1:0-22474 GCA_010014785.2 Anisolabis maritima
TTTTTAGGAACATATTAATATGGATTAATATACAATTAAAAAATTAAATGACAATAACAATATATTAATAAATTGATTAGTGATATTTCAACTGTAATGTTTATTAATGCTCGGTGACATTAAAAATGGTAGCTCAACTATTTGGGTCCTATTATCAATATATCTCTTATAAAATTATAATAAATAAATTACACCATAGAAATGAATAATTATTTATTATTTAAATTGTTTGTGATAATATTTATTTTTATTTATTAGTTTTTTCATTAAAAATCGTCTTTGAGTGAATGAGTGATTATCATGAAATGTTTGCTTGCAAGTCAACAAAAATTTTTTTTATATAAGTGAAATAAATATTTTAAAATGTACGATTTTTAAAAATTTATTCTTGTTTTATTTTAATTAAATTATGATTTATCATTATAATTTAAAGTAAGGTTATATTTAATCAAATATACAATTTTGGGGTTAGAATTCTTCAATTATACTTATCAAAGGTAAAATTTATTTTTTATTTTCACTTCTCATATATTTTTTAAATTTTATTTATTTAATTATTTTTTTGATTTGTATTATTCAATTATCGCGCTTTATTCTAGCGTGATTAAAAACCATTCCTTTCACTTTCATTCTACCTCTTTTTTCTTTTTCAGGTGGAACTAAACTACTATTCAAACTCCTGTATATATACATATTTTAAATTTCCACTTATCATCATGGGATAAACTACTTTTTTAATATTTATTTTTTTCTCTGTCATCTTTCATAAGCTATCTTTATCTGATGGCTCTTAATAGTGCATTTCTCTTTTATGAGTTTTCCCAATAAATAAATGTGAGTAATTTTTTTATTTGTTTAAATTCATAAATAATGTTTTCGGTTTAATTTGAGTTTATTTATACTAAATGCAAAGTTTCCGCCACACATCTATCTTTCTTCACAAATACAAATAATTTAAATCACAAAGAATCCTGCATCTAGAAATATATAATGTAAAGAAGTATTAGAAGTATTTGTTATGAATTTTGATTTTAGGAAATATATTTATATATATAAAAACAATATAAACCTTATTTTAACAGCCTTTCTCAAGTAAATTTCAATTTCTTTTGTGGAGAAATAAACACCTATTTTTTGATATGCTTAAGGAAGCCCATAAATTAGTAGCCGAAACTTTAAGAAATTTAAGTTTCAAAATAAAACACAGTATTATAATAAAATATATTTTTATATTTATATGTGGCAGGAATTTATCCAGAGCGGGCCCATCGGGGCATTTCATGCGAATAATTCTCCAGGAACTTCGCCAAAAAATTTTCTGGGTTTGTGCCTGATAAGCAGATCTTTAGATATAAATTCTTTTAGAGATGTATCTAAATTGTGATTAAAGAAGGCCTCAGAATAAATCAAAACTGCATTTTATAAAAATTGCTTACTTCCGTCATTTATGCAAGGAATTTACCCGTTGTAGTCACTCTAAGGAGAGAAACTCATGGTAATAATACTGAGATGAGTTCCCTTTGCCTTCTCAGGAGGAGGAATAAATTTTTTCTAGGTAGATTTGAACCCAAATTAACTTTAACTCCGGATTATAAGCTAAGCCGCTTTATCCCCTCGGTTAATCGCCATCTCATTTTATACAAATAAACAACAATTAAACCAGAAACATTTATTTATTAAAGATGGTAACTGTGGAAGCATCAATTCCAAAATTTCATCGCTCTCTTTATTATTTTTTAGTGTCTTCAATGAGAAGATTTTAATCTTCTGAACATAATCAGTGAGTATATATTATCTTAGAGATTATAGGTTCTTAAATTAAATTTATTATTTTTAATTTTTTTTAGAGCACCGTGGACTCGGTACAACAAAGTTTGCTGGCGGGCCCAGGGGGGGGACGCCACCCAACGGCGCCGGCGCCTGGACCTATCATTTTGACACAACAACAAGTAAAGATTTAATACAAATATTAATCTTTTTAATATATGGTTTAAATAATAAGCCCCCGGATGATTATTGAAAAGTTTGAATTGATTCTGATCTGGTCGGGAGCTTCCTCCGACACTGGAGATGAATCATATAGTTAATCATTTACTTTACTAATTATCTGTATTTGAAAAACATTCTGGATATATCTTCAATGACCCTGGCTCCAGGGTTACAGTCCTGCCTAATAAGAAATGTCAAAAGTAACAACTAATTACTTAAATTTAAAATGAAATTATTTTCTTATATAATTTTTACTTTTGTTTTTGTTTGTATGATGTTTAAAAATTTTCTCTTTTTTATTTGTTTCTTGTTCTAAATATTAACTTTTTTTAACATTTTTCTTTACTTTGATTTGGTCTTGTTTTTTGTACTTTGACTTTATAAGAGCATCCCCTAAAGATATAAAAAACTAATAATAAAAATAGATAATAATTGATTATTAAAATACTCTCATGTCACCACATGACTCTGACTATTATATAAAGATAAATGTACACATGTTATATTATATAGAATTACTTATGACAATTATGAGCCACGTTAGAAATAAGTGACTGAAGATGGACTATTAAATTTTGTCCGAAACGTCTCCGTTTGGCTTTTGGTATCAAAAGGCTCTTTCATTTGCTGCAACTCCCTCAATATAAATTAATATATAACAGGTTCAACTTAATTTTAATCTACATCTAAACAGAGGGCTTTGATTTTGATGTCCAAAGAGGGTCTTTTCTGCTATACTCCATTAAATGTTATCTCCCATAGTAACCCGACAAACTGTCTAGTTAGAATCTGATTTTATTTTGGTTGGTTGGTTAATAAGACAGCTAGAAAATTTATCTAGAGGCTCTTCGGCATAAAGAGAGCTGACTTTTGCACTAGATCACTGACATCCTATTAAACATAAAAGCACAGAGCGTAAACTATAAGTCATTCACGAGTAAAAAATTTCAATTAAAAATTTTCATCTCTATGCAACAACCATTTAGGCTGGCTCTAACATATTCATTTTATTTAGCAACTCCCCTTAATGGGTAAGCGGCTTTCTTGTTTTGAGTTTATTTAACAAAAAACTAAAAAGCGAACCGGGATGGTGTACAATTTTACCTTTGTTTGAAATATTGATATTTTTAAGGTTTAGAGACACTAATCATATTCAATCGTTGTTCTAAAAAGTTTATTTTATTTTTTAGCTCCAGCAACTTCGACATCTGCAAACAAATAGTTCTGGACAAGCACCTGCTGTTGCATTTACTCTCCCGCCTTCGGTGGCATCAAATGCTACCGGCACTCACCTTGTTCTTGCCTCTTTTCCTCCAGGGGCCCAAAGCCAACATGGGTTTATTTATGCTCCTGGACTTGTTGGGCCTTCGGTAGGTTAATTTAATATTAAATCAACAAATTTATACTTTATAATTCTCGTGAGTTTAAAAAAGATTGATAAAGTAACTTTGATTATAAGTTTTTTATAATATAAAATTAAAATTTATTTCTGAACTGTTGCACCCCGCCGTGCACTAACTAAAACAAAAAACCGCAGCTTTTCGTTCTAAATGAAAACTTAGAGGAAATTCCTCAAAGAACTTATGATTTTATATCTTAACCGTTTTTTCCATAAATAAATGTAAAAAAGGCTATATTGAGGGACCAAAATTCTAAATTTTGCACATATTTTAAGAGGTCTGCACTCTTTCTCGAGACCCAACAAAATCTCCAGTCGGACATGCATTAAGAACTTTGTAATAAAAAAGAAAAAATATAAAAATGAAATTGAATGCAACATTATAAGATTTATTAATTTTAAAAAATTCTAAATTAGGTATATCAGCCTGGAGCAACGACACCGGCATCACCAGCGACTGCAGTGGCAGCTGGCCCTCCAACTCCGAGTCCCTCACCTGCTTCGGGCCAAGCAGCGCCACCATCCCCGAGTTCCGGACCTTATGGTCCCCAGGGTTCTCCAGGACAACCATATTTACGACCCAGTGTGTTTTCATTTAAATTATAACAAATAAATATCAATATATTAGTATTAGTATAATTTAAATAAATTTACCTTTAATTTAAATTTGACTTAATTTAATACCTATTTTGCTATATTCCAAAAAAAGAAAAGAAAAGAAAATATAAATAAAATTTAATAAAAACATCTTGAGAAAATTTATTCAAAATATTTATTAGATAGATAAATTCAATCTTCTGACCACGATTGCTTTTGAAACCTTTAAAAATGCTTAAAAAAAATTTAAATTAGGAAAAATGTTAATGTTATTGTTTTTAATTGCCACAAAAGTTCAATATGCAAAATGGTCATTTCTGGTTATTTTGATAATTTTAAAGAGTTCTGGCAAAAAATTTTAAACAAATTAAAATTCAGCAATATTAAAAAGTCTAGAAACCACTAATATTTGCCCTTAAGGAAGTCAACCTTCAAGAATTGAAAAATTTATGATAAAATATTAATTCCTATAAAATCTAACTATTAATATTAGGAGATACCTATAAAATTTTTCGATCTATAACTTAAGGGCATTCTCTTTTTTTAATTGATTTTTTAATTTGATATTTAGGTACCGGAAGTTCGCCAGCTCCTTCTCCTTACAGTACTGGATCTTTGCAAGCAAGATCACCAGCTCCCAGTGCAGGATCTTTGACACCTGCTGCTTCTCCTAGCGCCTCACCGGTTGTAAGGCCATCTACACCTCAACCTGTTCTTAATCAACATCATCTTGTACAAATAATACATCCTGGTTAGAATATAGATTTAATTATTTTATTTATAATATAATTAACTTTATTAAATACTCTATCTTTTTTATTATTAGGGTTTATTGCGAAAGCAAAACAACCACCTCAAATATTACCGAAACCTTCATCTGGACAAAATGCTGGAACGAAAGCTCCACCTCCTCCTCCCTTACCTCCTAGAGCAGCCCCTGCAGTGCAACCTTCATTACCTACTGCAAATTCTGCTGGAACTGCTCCAGCTTTACTTTTACCTTCTGGAGGAGTACTTTTACAACAGAATAACGGTAGTGTTCAGTTGATTCTAAGGCCTTCAACCCCAGCTGCTCCTTCAACACAGGTATTCATTTTTTGTTAGTGATGAATATAATTATCTTCTGAGTCATTTAAATTAAGTTTTTGAATTTTTCTATATAAATGATTATTTTATTATCTTATTTTGGGTATTTGAAATAAAAATATATCTCTTCATCACATTTGAAATATGTCAGTTTTTTAAAACATTATAATGAATGTTTTAGGTTTCTGCTCAACAATCAGTTCCATCTTCAACTTCTACAGGCACTGGGTCTTGTGTAACTACAGCATGCCCTCCAAAGACACCTGTTCCTCCTCCTCCCACACAAGCTGCGGCAGCTGCCTCTCAGCCGATAATAATTAGTGGATCACCACTACTCCAAAGTGGACGACCTCAACAGGTATGCCAATTCACTATATATTTATTCATCCTTTTTTTATTTATTAAATATTCAAACAAGAGGAAAAAAGACTTCCTTATACTTATCTTCATTTAAAAAAAGCTTTATTTTACTATTGCATTTTCCAACATATATTTTGAAATTCGAGAGAAACATAATTTCCTTCTCTTTGACTCCCATGGTTAATTTTTAGTTCTCACCCTCTCCAAATCCTAGACTAATTGAATAAAAATAAATGTAAATTTGATTGATCCCATACTATTTAGTATAAATAAATATTGTGAAGAATTATATTACGAGAAATGCCCGAAAAGGACCCGTACTAGAGAAATATCTTTAAAATAAAGTAAGATTAAATTCTGAGACGGAAAGACTTAGGTCTCCAAATTCTTAGGAGAATCTCGTTTTCTCTCAAAAATTTAAACCAAACCAAATAAAAAAGTTAAAAATAAAGCAAATTTAAAATTATTCCTTTAAATAGGAATTTATCTTACATCTATGCTCTCATTTAAGTGTAAGATATACATATTTAATATAATTGTAATTTTCTTTTAATAAAGAATTTCAATGTAATAAATGAAATATAATTTACTTTCATTTAATGTTTTTTATGATTTCATTTAAATTCAAATTTATTCTTATCTTATCACTAGTAGCTAAACATATTATCTCATTAAAATATCTATTTAAGAAACCTTGAATATTAGTAATTCAACAAGCAAAAAGAGTATATCATATATGTGAGTTTTTATTTTTTTATTAAATTTCATATTAGAAAGTTATTCATTAAAAAATATGTCTACCTTTATTAATTGTTTTAAGAAAAATATGTATCCATCTTACATTATTAAAATACTCATGACCAAAATATATTGACGTTTCCTCCATTTTTTAATTAAACTCTATCTTTATTAAACCTTAAACATTCTTTCTTATTTCAATAATTTATATAAATTTTGAATCCTCAATATTTCAAATTTTATGAAAAATTGATTACTAAATAAATTATAATTTTTTCTTGTTTAGATTTTAATAAAAATAATTATAATAATTATTTTTTTCATTATAAGTCTCTAATATTTCTTTGTATTTTTCATTTTTTTTAGGTTATTCGCTTTATCCAAGGAACAATGCAACTCCCACAGTTTTCAGGCCCTCCTGCATTTATAGCTGTTCCTTCTTCCTACACCACCCCTTCATTTCCTACACCCACATTGGCAGCTCCACCTCAGGTTCCTCCACCGCCACCGCCTCCTCCACCACCTCCACCAATACCACAGCCTTCTGTGCCTAGTCCTTCTTCTGGTGAAACCCTTGTAAAAACTCCTTCTCAAAATTCACTATGTGTTGATTCAGAGGGATCAGAAATTGATGCAACACTGCAACCACCTAAGAAAAAACCCAAAAAACGGAAAAAAAAGCGAAAAGAAGAGGAAACAAAGCTTGATCTCGCAAATATAATGAAATTGTCAGGAATTGGTGATGAAGATGATTTAGAAGATTCACCATCTTCGAATCCGCCTTCTCTCCAACAAAATATGTCACATTCTCCTCAATCTGTTAGTACATCCTCACAACCAACTACGCCCACACAACAAACTCCTCCAAATAATCAAATACAATCTCCCCCTCCATGCCTTAAAAGAAAAAATGTTGTTTTACATCAAGAAGCAACTAACATTCTCCAAGGACTACATGGATTACAACAAGAAAGTCTTGCCTTGGCACATTCACAACTTTCTGCTCTGATTGCTGCTCATTCAGGAGCAAATGGATTATCTTCAAGTGCCCTAGCCAATACTTTAATGACTGCAATTGGTTCTGCTTCTGCTGCAGCAGGACATGCTAACCATATTCAACATCATACACAACCAACATCTTCTCCTGCCACAGTTTCTTGCCAAACTTCTCAACAAACAATCAATTCAAGCCAGAGTATTGGACTTACTATCAATTCAAGCTCTCAAACTATTGGTCTTAATGTTAGCTCTCAAAATATTAGTTCATCTTCACAAAATACAACTTTAAATGCAGTTTCAAGTGCTCAAGCTTTATCTTTAAACTCTTCAAGCAATCAAGTTTTAAATCATTCACTCAATTCAAATAATCTTACAAATCAAACGCCCATTGGATTGAGCCTCTCTGCAGCTACTACAAGTCAGGCATTAAATATTAATGCAGCCAATTTAAGCTCAGCATCAAATCAGCAACTTAATGCTACGCAAAATCATACTCCTCTTCATTTAAGTTTAAATCCGGCAACCAGTCAAGCGATAACACTTGGATCAAACACAAATCCACCATGTCTTACTTTAAATTCAGCAACACAATCTTTAAGCCAAAATATTGCTTTAAACCCAACACAAGGTTTAGCAATCAATACCAGTCAAGCACAAGCTCATTTCCATTCGCTTAATTCTGTTTCTGCAAATCAAGCTCCATGTATAACCCTTAATTCTTCCAGCCAACCAGGCCTTAGCTTAAGTACTTCACAAGCACAATTTGCTCTGAATTCTGCAAATGCCTCAAATCCTCCAACTCCACAAATTAGTTTAAATCTAAATTCGGCGCAAGCTAATCTTGCTGCTATGGGCACAACGACACCTGGGCAAACAGCTGCACAACTTGGTATTAGCCTAAATCAAAATTCTATTTTAAATCCATCAAATCAAGGCCTTCAAATAAATTCAGCTGCCAGCCTTGGACTTAATTCCCATTCTCAAACCCCAGTTGGAATTACACTTAATCCTTCAACTCAAGGACCTTGCCTGACCCTTAATTCTTCTCAAGGTCAGCCTTGTATTACAATAAATTCTGCAACTTCTACACAGCCTATTGGTCTCACTCTCAATTCATCTGGACAAGTTACTTTGAATTCCGGAGCTCAAACAGGCCAACCCTGTCTCACGATTCCAACAGGTCCACAGGGTCATTTAGTTCTTTCACAATTATTGGGAGGTGATGCCAAAAATATCGGATCTCTCTTACGAGTTAAGGATATTGATTCTGGAGAATTAAGTGGAGATCAACTCTTGATTGCCCCTCCATCGCTTTTACCAGGATTATTAAATATGCAATTAACCAATTTGGGAGGCAAACTAACTTTAGCACCTAGTGGCACATTTCTTATAAATCCTCAACCAACAGAAACAAAACAGCCACCTAAACCGAGTGTACTTGTACAACAGCTTACCTCTGGGATTAGACGCTCAAGTACAGATTCAAATCAATCAAATCACTCTTCTTCAATGGGGTCACCACCTCCACCTCCAATCATAAATCATAATAATCAACGAAAATCAGTAACTCCAAAAGGAAAAGTTCAATCACCAAAGAATCAGAATCATTTCTGTAATCCTGTTACTCCTGTTACTACTTCTGTTACAGCATCAACTGGAACGTTTTGTTTTACATCTACTTTCCCACCTTCATTTTGTTTATCAACTTCAACTGCAACAACAACCACTCAACCTACTTTCTGTCTTTCTACTCAACCAGTTACAACCACAAGAACGACTAATTCATCTACTTTTATTAATACAACACAGCCAAGTTATTCTCTAGCAAAACCTCCTTCAATCATACCAACATCCACTTCTAAACCAACTTTTACTCTTGCAAATGCTGTATCAACAGCAGCATCTCCAACTCCCCAACCGATTGGAACCCCTTTTACCACATCATCATCATCTCATAGTTTTACTATGCCTTCTTTAGCTACTACTTCCGCTTCTCAAACTAATTTCTCTCTAAATAATTCCCATTCACAATCCAGAATTTCAATGAATCATTCGAAAGTTATATCTCCAGAAAAACCTATCATTACTCAAAATTTAAATCAAAAATTACCTAATATAGGAGGAAATGGGAATTTTGTTAATATACCTGTTAGTACTACTATTTCCAGTTTTCCTCCAACAACAAGTATCGTGACCACTCAGGCTCCTTGCTTCCCTCAAAATCAGCAAAACTCTCAAACAATTATATCCTCTCCCCATCAAAATTCACAAATGCCTTCTCAAACTGCTCTTCCTCATCTGGTCCCAATAAGTACATCTACTTCTACTAGTGGTGCTGCACAGCTCTACCAAAATGTTCAAACTATTCAACTTACAGCACATAATCAGAAGGTAATTTTTTATTTTTTTAAAATAAAAAATTTTTTATATTTGTTATATATGTAAATAATATTGTTTCCTAATTTCTTTAAATGCATCTTAATCTTTATAAATTATAAACGTATTTATTGTTAAAGAAAATAATTTTTTTCTTTTTTATTATTGAATAAAAAATAAAATTTTATTACTCTATTTTTTCAAGAATAAAATCAATATCTAATTTTCTACCAATATGAATCATAATGAATGCAGGAAAATTCTTATTGATATAAATTTTTTGCCAAGTGTTCAAAAGTAAGTGATCTTACTCTAATAAAAAAGTTAAAAGAAAATCTAGAGGAAATTTCTTACTGAACAGAACGTATTTTTAATTGAAGAAATTTGGAGGGTGTGTGAAACAGTTATTCTTGAAGAGGGGAGGTTCAGTCAAAATAAAAGCCTTTATTTGCTTCTCGATCTCAGAGATGTTTCTCTATTGTCTCATCCTCAGTCTAAAAGAATCGATTGTTAGCACAAAATTAGTCCTTATATATATATGTACATAGACAATAAATTTGTCTCAAAACGTCTCCGAGATCGAGAAGCATATAAAGGCCTTAATTTTGGCTGAACCTGCCCTCTTCCAAGAAGAACGTATTTTTACTTTCTCTTACCTATATATGTAATGTGTTGTATAGAGAAAGTATTACGAACGTAAAAAAATTGATATTGAGATTTCGGAATACACGGGAAATATATCAGGTCTCCTGAGTCTAAAAAAAATGGGTCTCGCAAAATGATCTGGCTATGTATATGTGAACAAGAATTCTCAAAAACGAAAAAACGCTCGAGGCTCAAATTTTATATTTAAGTGAGGTACTCACGTCCCTTGCACCTGGAATAAAATTGGCTAAAGTAGCTTTACTTTATTTATGTACTTTTTTAGTTTTTTTCATTTTCTCAAAATTCGCTCTAATGATTTTGATTAAAATTTATAATTCATTATTTATTAAATGATCTTTAAAAAGCATTAACTCGTGAAAATTGTTTGACTTTACTGATGAACTTTTTTTTTATTCTGGTGAATTTCTCTTAAAACATTCTGATTTTTTATTTAATTGCCTGTACATATAATAAATTAGAAAATCTTTAAGATGTATTAATCATTTCCCATTTCAAAATAGTGTGGGGCACTCTATTTAGAATTTTAAAAATCCCATAGAAATCTTAAGTGACAGCACTTCACTCAGCTTTCCTTTGGATAAGAGAAAGTTGTGTGATGTGCAGCCATCACACCAGGTTTTTCATTTTATGTTAAATATACTTAAAAGAATTTTTAAATCAAAAAATATATTTATTTTCAGCAATTGAAATCAGTTCAAAATCAGATAGCAACATTAACAGCACGTCGAAATTCTGGAGCCTCTGAAAAAGAAGCTCTACATCGATTACTTGCCGAACAGCAACGAATTTTAGCAACTGGAAAATTAGTCCATACACCTAGATGTTATCATCATCAAGTGGGTAATCAGGTAAAGATTAAACAATTATATCAGCAATTTTAAGATTTTAAATAAATTATCTTCAAAATAAAAACTTTTTTTTTAATAAAATGATTTTTTGACTATTTATCTATTATCAGAAGCATTTCGTTACATTATTATTTTTACTTTTTTTACAGGTCATTCAACTACATGGTAAACTAGCAAATACTTTTTCTAATCACTCTGTAAATTCAACAAGCCAAAACAATGTATCCGTTCAATGCGATCCTGAGCTTTCTCATTCTTCTTCAAATACTACAAGTATTGGTGTAGGAACTTCAAAACCAAGTAATGCTCCAGCACCAACGCCTGGGGCAGTTGCTGCAGCTGCTGCTGCAGTATCCGCTGCTGCTGCAACTGCATCTATGCCAGCTTCCCTTCCTGTCAGTGCTCCTCAATCTTTACCTAATACTTGTGAAAAAGGAACTTCACCTCTTCAAGTGCAAGTGGGGACACAAACTGCTGAGCCAATAATAAACCCTGTAACTACACCTCCTACTCCACCTCAACCTCATCCGCCTACGACACACACTTCTCCCCAAACACCCATTTCAACAAATATATCAACAAATGTGTCATCAGCAGGATCAAGCATTCCATCTATTCCATCTATTCCATCTACACATGTTATGTGCTCAGTTACTTCTTCTACTACGAATAGTAGTATATCTACTTTGTCAGTCAGTCCTCGAGGAATCAAACGACCATCGACAAGTCCAGCTCGTTCTCAAATCTGTCGAACTGATCTGTAAGTTAATAATAATAATATTAGATTTATATATATAATAATTTAAACATTAAAAATGTAAAACTTTAGAGAAAAATTCATTCTTTCATGGTTAAAAATTTAGGATATTTTCTATAATAAATAATAATAATTCTTTATAATTATTATTAATTCTTATATAAAAAATTTAAATATTATTCATGGATTGTCTCCTGAACATCCTCATTATATATATATTATATGAACAATTTTTAATTCTTTGGTAAATACCACTAAGTAATACAACCTGGGCAAAATTTGAAGAACTTCGATGTATAAGGTCCATTAGCAAGGGAATAAGCAGAAAAACACAGAAAAAGTCTCTGGGTTATTGAAACTTTATGATGATACTCTCTGGCTGTAAATTCAATCGGCTTGAATTATATTAAACTTTCTCATTTCTTTGTTTTAATATTTATATATATAACATATTAGAATTATATTAGGAGTGTATATTAATTTTAAGGGATTTTTTGGTTAAAAATACGGCTTTATTGTAAAAAAATGGTTACAAATTGATCATTCAAAATATTGTCCATCGTTAGCCACTACTTTTTTCCATCTTTCTGATAATAGATGGATTTCAAGTCGAAAGAACACCAAATCTTTAGAAGCTACCCACGAATCGATCTATTTTTTGGTGTCCTAATAAGAATGGAAGCGCTGCTCAGACAAGCCACGAGTCATCGATCGAAATAGGTGGTAATCGGAAGGAGCAATATCTGGAAAATACAGCGGGTGTGGTAGGACATCCCAGTTAAGCTTCTAACGTTTCCTTCTTAACCTGTTTGGCAACATGAGGCTTCAAATCATATGACAGCCAATTTCCTTGCTTGTGAATCATTCCACTGGCCTTTAAACGTCTAGAAATCGTTAATCAATCAAAATTTAATGATTCCACAAGTTCTTTTTGCGTTTGACTCTGGACTTCATCGAGTAAAGCTTCCACTATCTCATCTTAAAACTTTTTCGGTTGTCCTGAACGTTCCTTATCTTCTGTGTCAAAATCACCATTTTTATAACGTCGAAACCAGTACTCACATGTTGAAATTTGATGGTGCATAATCATCATAAGCTTCCGACAGCATTCTTTGACTTTTAGCAGCACTTTTCTTCAAATGGAAGCAAAAATGCAAAGCTCCTCTCAAATTGCTCGTTGACACAAAATTCGACATATTCAACGCTCAAAAAATAATGTCTTATACACTTCGGCAAAATAACACATACTGAAAACTAAAGCCACGTGATGATGCTTTGACATAATGTTGACAACAATATGACCCGATGTACTAATTAGTGCCATCTCTTGAAAACCCCTTAAAATTAATGCACACTCCCAATATATAGATTATTATTTATTATCTTATATTCATATATATATTTCTTTTATAAATTTTGTTCACAGCATCGAACAGCAACTTAGAAGGGACCAGCAGGATTCTCGAGAGCCTGACACCCACACGCCCTTTCGATCAAAAGATGATGCGTGTAAACGTCTTATTCGATATCATGTATATAATGAACAATTACTTTCTCAGCGAGATCTTGAGAAAGCTGATGAAATATATGAGGAAGCAACAGCGAAGCATCTTCTTGATAAGTTTAAACAATTGACTCAGAAATATAGATACCTTCTTCTCAAAGAAAGCATGGTAAATAAATACTAATTTTTCATACTTTTGATCACTCTACTTATTCTGTCATTAAAAAGGTCAGAAATTTTGTAATGGGAAAATTTTGAAAGCCACTTAGCGTTGATATTTAGTCGTTTCATTCTCTATCTATCAAATATTTTTTTTTTAATTTTCAATATGAATTTTTAACTCATCCTGGATCTCTTCAACTCACCCCTCAGTTAGTTGGTCACCCTAACTGATGACATTTTTTTAAAGTACCATATATAAAGATGCCCTCTTATTTTATTTAGGACTTCTTTTATATTGATTAGAAATTAAAATATTTTCATTTTAATCATTAAAAATAAACTTAGTAAAAAAAAATAAAAATCTTAATTTTTAATTATTTATTTTTGAAAGTATACAATTTTATTTATTTATTTTTTTATTACAGAAAGAGGTAAATACATCCGAGTTGATAATGCTAGATCGGATTTTTGTTAGTGAAGAAGAGATATTATTAAGGCAATTAAAAGAGGAAGAAGAACTTAAGGCGCAAGGTCTGTATTTCATTTTTCTCTTTTGCCAATTATTATAAATAATGATATATTCTTTAAAAAATCATTTTTTTTTTTTCAAGAAAATCAACTTAATTTTCAATTTTTACAAATTTTTTTTGGTAGTGAATTGAAGTTCAAACAGAACTCAAAATATTTTTTAGTTGGAACAATATTTTTCTTAAATCTTAGCCCAGTACAAAGAAAATTTAAGGTCACAAGACCAAGTACGTTAGACCATCAATAGAGTGGCATAGAAAAACAAAATTTGCCACTATTAATTGAAATGTGCCACTTACAAATGTTTCTAAAAACCAAAAAGAATTTAAAATAAAAAAAAATCTAGAACTTTTTAATAATTATTTTTTGTGATGACCGGCCGGTCACAGCTTAAGTTAAGCAAATTAGGCGATTGACGATTAGTCAACCACTTAGTTCTTCATCTTCACATTTCTCAATTTTTCAATATCTAACATAATTCAATTTATATTTTTTATTTTTCCAAACTGTACCAATTTTCCCCGACATTTCACTTGATTATGTTCTTTTTTTTCTACGACTGGCTCGATTTTTCCCGATTCCAACTGTTTCAAAATCGGGTTAACTTTTTTAAATTTCTTACAAAATAGCACTGTACCGGTCATAGCTTGACTGCCTACTGAATCTTGGAAAAATGGCCGATTAGTCCGATTATATGAGTAATCTGCAATAATCGGTACATCTCTAATTATTATAATCACAAAAATTATAGGTTGGTATACCAAGAGTATTTAAATATAAAAAAAGCATATATGCCCTTAATTCGTAGTTTACTCTTAAAGCGGCTACACACGTTCAGGTATACCTGAACGCGTGTGTGACAAAACTGTCAGATTTTTCGGCCTTTTCCACCGCCGCAACCTGATTAAATTCCATTCGATGACACTTTGCCGGATTGGATTGAACAGGTATTTTGTAGTAAGAAAAAAGCGCAATGGTGTAGTTACCCTCTCTCCTTGTTTCTCCTTTTTAATCTTCATTTCATATTTAAATATAATTAAATATAAAGGAATAAGAAGGTAGATTTCAGCAGAAAGATACCTTTGAATGCCAAAAGTCGAAAGGAGACGTTTTGGACAAAATTTATTGGTCCATCTGCAGTTCCTTATTGGCTATTGACCACAATAGCAAATGGGCTTCTTTTTGGTGCATTCTGCCTTCTTATTCCTTTATAAGCCTCCAACAGCAACTGACTAATCAATATTTAAATATATTAATTATATATTGCTCTATTACATTTTTTCAAACTTGAAAAAAAAATAAAATTTTATTCCCTTTATAAAAAATTTGATCATATTAATCTAAATTTATTCATGTAATTTATTGTCACATAGGATTATTTAATAAAAGAATTAGAGTATGTTATTTAAATAAATTACACGTTTTTTTTCGAATACTATTCTTTATAATTTATTGCAAATTATGATTCCACTACCCCTAAAACATCATTTGTGGTTGTAACTAAATGGCCGGCAAACAGGTATATCTGAACGTCTATAGGTCTATATATATATAAAATATAGTTTTTTAGTTTGGCAAAGTTATTAAATTATTTTATAAAAACGAATGTATTTTTTATCCTTATAGAAACTTCACATTCTGCTGATACAGAACCTTATGATGAATGGGAAGCCATACAAAAAGAGCTCGGAGTTTACTGCCCCGGTGTCGGTCAATCCAACGAAAACACAAATAAATCTCTTTCTGCTGCTTCGACCCCCTCACCTCTTCCAACAACAACAGTTTCGACAAGTGTTGCTGTTACATCTACCCCTACTACAACTTCGAATTCTGCAAGTGTCTCAGAACGAGGAGTTGATATTGCCCAATCACAATCTCATCCTTCACTTGCAGCAACGGTACCTGTACAACGCCCTGCTGCTTGTCTTCAAATTTTAGAAACTCATGCCTCGCCTGAACATTGTCCTCCAGTTCTTCCTGTGAGAAAACGAACGAATAAAGTAAAACCTGAGGACGATGAAATCTCTGCCCAGGTCCAATCTGCAATTGAGAGTATACTCAATTTGCAGCATTCGGGAGATGGTTATGAGGCGCCAGGGTCAGGTAGTAAAACGGGATTGTTACCCGCAGACATTGATGGTGATGAAACTCGTGCTGAAGGAGACTCTGCTCTTGATGAAGCAGTTCGTTCCATTATCCTTTCCTGACATCGCGCTAACCAAGAACAATCAACAGTACAAATTGTAACATAAGTATGTAAATAGCCAGTGTTGTGATTGATCACGCAGCCATCAATTAAGTGATTTGAATTAGTTTTTAAGTATGCTACAGGCTTAGGAGAACCTGTTTGAGAATCTTTTTTAATAACCGCATATTCGGACTGAAGAAAAGGATCATTTCGAGCAGGTTTTCTTAACTATTTAAATCATACAGTATAATATGGTTTACATCATTTTTAGATGCTTTTTAAACCAAATTATACTAGTATTAGTCCATAAAACAATGATATAATTTTTGCAAATGTGATTCTATTACGGTCTCTATGTTGTTACCTATATTAGGTATTTCCACACATAAGCAAGCTACCAAGCGTATTTTTGTGATCTAAGCGTTGTGAATTTTAGCGATCTTCAGTGAGATGAAATTCAGTTCCAATCAAAGGACTCCATACACCGCAAACATGGCCGCATTTACCTAGAATAATTTCACTTTTCATCTAAATATTTTAAAAATATAGATACTGTATCCATCTCTCACAACTATATATATTTGCATATATATTTATGTATTTATATATAGATATATGATTTTAATTTAAAAGTGTATTGAATTTTATATGCATAAAAAATTATAGATTTTGTTCTTTGATATATAATTTACAAATATTTTATTAATTTAAACTCAAA
The DNA here is from genome assembly GCA_010014785.2 of Anisolabis maritima. Lineage (NCBI taxonomy): Eukaryota > Metazoa > Arthropoda > Insecta > Dermaptera > Anisolabididae > Anisolabis > Anisolabis maritima. The sequence continues at coordinate 16,916 of JAAAKE020003231.1, forward strand.
ATATCAATATCTTTAAAATTTTGATCAACTCAGGTACTTATCATTTCACTACTTTAATTCTTGTTTTAATAAATCTACGCTTTTAAATTAAATATCCTTTTTAATATATAAATTTTAATAATTTCTTTATAATAAGTGATAAATAATAATGATTCAATTTTGGCAATAATAACTTAAAAGGTCATGGTTTTTTAATTAACTGATTTCATCATTTTATTTTACCTTTTTTATCGAAAAAATGTTTTCCATTAATTGAGTATGCCTTAAATTTTAAAAGCAATATAATGTGAATCAAATAATGTAAGTTTTATTGAGCGGGACTCAGTACTTAAAAAGTCAAGAAATACGCGTTCCTAGAAAAAACTACTAAACTAACTCGCAAACATGCCTTTGAAAATTCCATTTAAAAATACCAAATTTTATTATTGTATAGCCATGAATTATTTAAAAATGTGGTTTTACTAAGACTGATTGGACATTAAAATGCAGCGGTGTGACTTATTTCTAATTTTAATAGTAAATTAAATATATTACCGGAATGGATTTAATTAATAAATTTATTCCACTTCCTCTTAATTTTCTTTTATTTATTTATTTATTTTTTTTTTAGTTTCGAAACAAAATGATGGCAGCGTATGTTTTCCTATAATCAAATGAAGGGTTCCTAAATAATTGTCTTTTTTTTTATAAAAGGCACACTTTATTTTTCATTTTATTTTCCAAAAAAAATTTTTAAAATCCCTTTTGTTCTCATATAAAATTTAATTAAAATAAAACAAATAGTGATTCAAAAAATTTATTTTTTAGCTAAATATTATATATATTATATCTTAGTAATTATTTATTTTTATCTTTTAAAAAATTGAAATTAAATTGAAAACTAATGGATAATCAGAGATCATAATTATTTTTTATAACTTGATTTTTAGTTAAAAATCTCACAAATTGTTCTATAAATTAAATTTTTTTATTTGATATTTTTTTCAAAAATTTTTACAAATTTTATTTAGAATTAATTTATAGATATATTTGTTGCTTCTTTTTTTCAAAATAAATATAAGATTTTAGAAATTTATTTAAAAAAATTAATTATCATTAAAGACGGCTCTATATGGAAAAACAAGGGTTAAAATATGCAGCAATAGCACTATAATTTTAAAAAATATAAAACAAAATAATTTGATAAATAATCAAAAAGTATTGATCAAAAATAATTTCATTGGGAGTTGGGGGAAATAAGGAGGGTCCTTTGGGAGGAGAAAGCCGGAAACTCCTAAAAAATAAATGTAGAGCATTAGCGTAGCCAGAAATTTATGATTTCCCCTTTCTTTCCTTCTCTCTTTTTCTCATTAGTTAGATATAAAATCAAATGACTAGTTTACAAATCATAATATCTAGTTTAACAAAAGATCTCATGAGTAAGGTTGTTATTCTCCATAATCCCCTCTCAGTCTAAGCACTATCTTAAAGAAAAACGAAATTGGACTCATCCCCTCTTCCCCACTATCCATAAATAGATATTTTTTTTATAAACAGGCATTAATTATAGGAGTCTGAGATCATAACCTCCCTCCCATACGCATAGACTTACAGTGTCCTGAAGAGAGGAAACCTTTTTTAGAAACGGCTCGAGAAAATTAATTGTTTTACCTTTTTAATTATTTTTTGAGATCCTCTGAAACTTGGCTTAAGATAAATAAAATATGAAAGGTAAACTCGATACTGAGGTAAGGAAGCCTTTCGAATTCAAAATTAGATACAAATTTGATATAGTTTGCCACCAGATATCACTAGTTGTCAATTCCAGAAATGAGCAAAGCATTTCTAAAATGTTAGGTTATAATTATAAAGTTAAAAATCTTATTATTCTATTTTAAAATGGTTTCTATAAAATTATTTTAATTTTTTAATAATATACTCAGTAATGAAGCAAGATATTGTTTATTTAATAGCAGGAATATCACTTTTCATTGCAGTTAGTGCATTTGTATTATATGGGCCCAATACACGAAAAAAGAAAAAAAAAGGTAAATTGATTTTATTATATAAACATTCTTTAGAAAAATTTACTTTTAAATTATTATATTTTTATTAACGATAATGAATAAAACTTAAAAATATATATTTTTTAGGTAAAATAATTGGTCTTGAAAATTTGGGGAATACGTGTTTCTTAAACACCCTTTTGCAAGCCTTGGCATCTTGCCCTTCTGTAATAGAATGGCTTAAAGTAGAAATAGAAAAAAAGACTGAGACCAATGATGAATTCAAATCCAATGAATTAAAAGAAAAAGAACCAGCCAGTTTGGTTAAGGCTCTTGATGTCACATTAGATGGTAATTTTTTTAAATTTTTTTGTCGATTAGATTATTTAAAGAAATACTAGTCTCTCCTTCCCTAATTACACTCTAAATTTAATCTTAAAGAAAAACTAACGAAAATTTTCATAACAATCCATTAAGTTGTAAATAGTTCATAAAAAGGACCTTTTATAAATTCTTATAAATTTATTTTCCATTTTTGCCTTATATCTCTGTAATCTAGCTTAATATATAAAATGTCAAATCAAAAAAGCTAAAATAAAATTTTTTTACAAAACTGATGGAAATCTAAATATCTAAAAAAGAAAATTCCTCCAACCCATCCCAAACAAAAAAGATTCCAGATTATATTATTAAAACATATGTTAATTGGTCTGAAAATAATGAATATTAGTTTGGTTTTTATTTTTGTATTCACTAAATTAATGAATAATTACAAATTTTATTTATAACGACCGGTTTCATACCAGTTGTATTACTGAGGAGAAGAAATATGAGCCGAAATTGTCTATTAAAAAATAATTTTTAAATTATTTATTATCTTACCTTACAAAAAATAAAAACCAAACTAATATTCCTGATTATAATAAAGATAAGATTATGACAAATATGTTTATTAATTTAAACTACTACTATAATAATTTATTCTTTTTTTAAATTCGATTGTAAGCATCGTTAGATAATATAATAAATGAAAATGGTACTATTATATTTATTAATATACTTATTTACACTCCGGCTTTACAATTATTTTTAGTTATAAATGGATTGCATCCTACAATCGATGATGATCCTTATTCACCATTTCAACTCATTTCTGCTCTTGGTGCTCGAGGATGGATAATTTCACCTGGGGAACAAGATGCCCATGAGTTGTTTCACGTCCTAGTCGACACTTTAGAAGAAGAACTAGTCAAAAATAAACCATTAACCCGAGTAAGATAAATATATATAATTATATAATTTATATATAAAAAAATGGAAATTTTTTTATCTAGTTTTTTCTACCAATTGGAGGGGAAGAACACTAAGAACTTTGCCAAGTTTCAGAAGGATTAAAAAACTAAAAGATTCAAAAAATCACAATATAACAAAGAAAACTAAAAAATAATATGACTTTATACTTAAATATTGAATTTTTCTGAAACATATTTGTTAACTTTCATAGAAATTAAGCACACATATGAATAAAAAATTCAGAAAATATTCTTAACTTTTCAATATTATCATTAAGGCAGTGTTTCTCAACCTTTAGAGCATACCCTCTTCAGAGGGTGCATATACTTGGGGAAAACTAATTATTGAAATCTAAATAAAGAAAATATATTCTATTAATACAAAAAAAAAAAAAAAAAACAAACAAAAATGTTGAAGATTCATCTATAAAAAAGTGAAATGACCAAGGTCATTTTGGCTGATAGTCTGCTTTTTTTATGTTAAAAAGGGAGATTTAATGATAAATTTTTTTCTTTTATAAGAATTTTATTAAAAAATAAGGAATTCTATTTAACATTCTTTCTATATTAAATAAATTAAAAAATAATTTTTTTTAACAAAATTTTAAGAAATCTACTCCCTTCCTTTTTCCTCAAATTTGTATCTCCCCGCCTGACCCAACGCTAGAAAAGATTCGACGCCCAGGAGCCGATAGGATATTATCATCACACATATTTGACAAGATCACAACATCTAATATTCATCGGTCAGGGGTCAATCGAATCATATCATTGATGGAATACGAAAGACGACTCATGGATCGCAAATACCAACGATCAGCTCAACCAGGGCCAAAATATTTTTGTAAAGCGCTTTCCCTATCCCATCTCCCCTTACAATTATTTTTATGCGCGATTTTCGTAATGTAAAATATATAAACAATTTTTTTTTTATAATAAATTCTAAATTTCAATTAAATTATTTTTTAGGTAATATCATTAATTTTTTTTTTTTATTCATCTTATTTAAAATTTTATTAATTGTTTATTTTTTTAAACCTCATCTTTCTTAATTTTTAAATACATAGCAAAAGCAGTTAGTTACCTCTTCCCTGATTCATACATTCCCCGGTATGACGTTCCATCCATTTGATACCGTTGCAGATAAATACTACTTGGAGTGAAAGTTCCCAGCTAGTCCTTAGCAATGAAAAAAACATTTTTTCAATTTTATTCTCCAACATAGTTTCCTTCAAGAGCGAGACACTTATTCCAACAGTCCTCTAATTTTTGGATTCTTTTTATTCTTTTCATATAGTACGCTTTGTAAAGGGCTCCAAAATATCTATTTGTTTCAATTTCTACATCCTCATTTGACTCATCTTAGACTCATGTATGTAATGATGGACTCATGTATCTATCATTCATTATTACGAATCGGCGCAAAAAATCAAACTTCAAACCGTGCTCTAAATCATCGATACGTTGCTGTTTTTGGTCGATTGTTAGAAAACGCTGCACCTAAGCAAAAGTAGCGCCACTTACACGACCTCTACTCGTAGTCAAATGACTGAAATGTCATGAAAATTTGACAAGAATCATTTGAAGGTTGGTATTTCTAAAAATCATTTGGTATTTGGTTGGTGAGGCCATATTGTGGCGAGACCCGAGACTTTTCACTCTTTATTGTTTGCATAAAAGGGTCAGAATCCGTCACTGCATATATATATACGTTTTCAAATTAGAGAAAACTCTGGTTTATTATTCACCAAATAATAACTTAAATCATGGGATTTGGGCGATTCTCAAACTAAGGGTGGTGTCCTCTCTCTAGAGTGTGAAATGTTCAAAATGAAAGAGATAATTGAATTTGAGGAAAAAAACAAGGGTTTGAGTATAGAGGCTGCAGTAGAAAGAAAGAAAACCTAGATCCCGGAAATAGTCCTAAAAAATCACCACATAAAATTATTGAGGAAACCCAGAGATAAAATAATAATAACTAAATAATTTTGATGAGCAAAAATAGTTAAAAATTTCAGTATCTGGAGTAGGTAATGTTGAAGATGAAGAAATAAACTAATAACAGCTAGTATTTTTTTTTTATTCTGTCATCTATATTCTGATGTTTAGTTTAATTAAGACCATCTTGAACCTGAGGACAGACGATAGAATCACAATTATTAATAATTATATATATAATTGAAATTATAATCATTATTTTTATTGAGAGTTCTAGAGCTCTGGGAATGACCAGCAGGGATAGAATAAAAGGGGGGGGGGGGGGAAAATAACGGCACCAAAAA
>JAAAKE020003243.1:0-11240 GCA_010014785.2 Anisolabis maritima
TTTTTTTTTTTTTTTTTTTTTATTTTTTTTAACTTTTAAAAAGGGGGGCCCATCCCCCTTGGCCCCACTCTTAAAATTCTTCTGTCCCCCCCCCCCCCCACCCTCCAGCAACATAGCCATGAATTTTGCTTGACTGGGAGAAGGGCCCAAATAAAATTCTTTTCTTGTATGGGCTTTAAAGTTTTTTTTTTTTTTTTCAAGTGATTCTTATTATAAATTTTATTTAAACTTATGATTTTTTTCATATTTTTATTAAAATTTTTTGTTGATTTTTATAATTTTTTCAGGTTTGAAAAGAAGGGCCTATCCTCCTGAACTCATCTCTGAGTACGCCACTGACCTCTCTCCAATTGTCTTGTGTTATATTACGATTTTTGATTATATATACAACTGGTTTAAAAATATTTCCAAAAAGAAAGTTTTTTTTTTTTTTTTAATAAAAATAATTTTATAGAGGTGAAATGGAAATTCCATCCCTTCAAAAACAAATCTTGCGTTTTTGAGATAAATTTTCCTCTTAATATCAGTCCATCAACTCATCGGTTGTTTGAGTCTCATTAAAATATTGAAAGTTTCTTTACTGATCGGCTTTGTAGTAGCGCTTAGCAAATATTTATATTTCTTCTTAAAAAGCATTTATTTAATCCTCACATTATCGTCAGATCACAAAATATTGATTCAGGCTTTGAATTCCTTTCTCCTGTGATCTTCATGATCTTCACGATTAAAGTTTATTTAATATACATAAATTATAAAAATAAAAACATAAAATTTTTAAAACACATTCGGGGAATGATAAGAGTAAATGAAATTAAAGTCAACAAATGTTGAATAATAAAAACGAATCCTAATTGAAATTAAATTCATCAGCGTAATTTTATCACATTAATCGCTAAAATGGAATATCTTGTTTGTATTCCGGCAAATCATTCGGGATTATTTATTATCTTAATAAAATTTTTCTCAAGTAGCCGGGGTTCGAATACTGCTTGTAGCTTATATGTTATGTTTATTTCAATAAAAGGGAGTTTATCAGTTGTAAGATCAGAATTTTTTTCTGTATGGTTTTTACTTAGTTTTACTTTTTTTTTTTGACAAGAGGTTCTTATTTAAAATTCAATTAAAACATTATTTTTGTCAAGTTTCTATTAAAATTTTGGGTTGATTTTTACAATTTTTTCGGTTCTCTCTCGCCCTGAATACGCCACTGGCTATTTATAAATTATTATTTATTAAATTCTCTATTTATATCTCGGAGAAATAATTTTATCTAAATTTTAGAAAATAAATTTCGCGTTCTTAAATTTCTTATCTTAAATTCGTAAATGAAAAGCGCTCGCGGGATTCGCACCCACGTTCTCTTGTGTTTACACCCTTCTTGCGTAGGATCTCATTTAAAAACTAGAAATTCTTTTATTTGTTCAATCAGATATATTTCAACCTTTTAAATGAATACTTATTTCATTTCTACATACGTCACTATATTAAGTGGGATGGTATAATCATACAAATTTTGATTAGGCTATTTGTAACACGAATGCATGAATTTTGTCTCCCGGTTTGTAGACATGTGCAATGTAAAGCGGTTAAACGAATCTTTATGAAATTTCATATTTGAGCTAAACATCTCATTTTGATCAAATAGTTATTTATATTAATAATATTTACTTAGAATCTATCACCTGGTGGTGGCGACCACGAGTTACCTAGTGGTTAGGGTTAGGGTGAGGTGATTGCCGCCATTGGAAGACTCACTTAGGCCAGTAATGACCCATTTTGATACCACTTGGGCTTCTGGGGGTGAGATTATCTTCCACTTTCCTACCCCAGGAGGAGACTTCTGGCAGAGTTGGAAATAATTGCGGCAAGCCAGACTCGAACCCGAGCTAATTTCAACGAGTTTGGTATTTTTTCAACTCCAAAAAGGCTTAGACTATTGAATCTTTTTCGTTTTATTCCCCCTTTTCACTAAACTGCAGAAATAAATTCTCCCTTTCCAAACAAGAAGGTTGTAATAAAAAAAATAATAGTAAAAATGAATAAAGGTTCTTTTATTACTTTTAATGCCAAATTCTAACGATATACGAAAATATTTAAATATATAAAGTGGGTAGGTTAAACAGTTAGGTTAACCTTAACGAGAAAAATACAATTCAATATATAAACAAATAAATGAATTAAAAAACATCACCCTCTTTTAATTAAAATTAAAAAAAAAAAAAAAAAAATTATTTATGATGAAAAAATTAAATAAATAAAAACAGGGCAGAAAAAAGTTTATAATGAAAATTAATTTGTTTTATTAAACACCCCCATTCCCCCCTGAAATTCTAAAATTCCCATCTAGGGGGGAATTCCCTCCTGGTTGGGAACCTCTGCCTTAGACACTGAGACGGGTCAACTTCCACTTCTCAACTCTTATCTAATTTTCTAATCTGACGCCGAATAAAACACAGAGGAATACAATTGATTATCTAATATATATATCCCATATATCTAGAGCTTGATAAATGATATAAAAATTAAATTAGAGATTATCAAATATAATTATGTAAATTCATTTATTTTTATTACTTCTAAAAGTCTCACGTTACAAGTAACATTTATACGGTTTATTAAACCGTTCCGACATAAAGCGGGATTGAATTTTTCAATTGAATTAACCTTGTATTAAATTTAACAGAGTACATACCCGGTATCAGTTATGATTTCCATAGTGAATAACAAAAACTTTTCAACACTACTTTTGACTTTTATCGACATTTCAAAAGAAAAAGAACAAAAAGTCAGTCAATATCACGGATAACCTTTTAGCATCCTGTTTTGCAAATTGTTTAGATATATTCTAAGATTCTTTAACATTAATAGAAAAAAAACGAAATACAAAAAATATAAAATTATCTAATTTCTTTAGTACAATATTTAAATTGTTTATCAGGAATTTTTATTATTCATTTCTCCATATATATTTATAATGGAAATGGAAAATAATTATTTATTATTTGATCTTCAAAATTTAAAGAAAATAAATAAAATGGGAAATAAATTTAATAATTATTGATATAAACTTTACAAATAATATATGTTTTTTATAATACCATAAGGATTATATATAGGAAAGCCATTTTACTTTCTCTTACCTATATATGTATTATATAGTGAGAAAGTATTGCGATCGCAAAAAAATCCATGTCGAGATTTCATTGGAAATACACGTTTTGAGTCTAAAAAAATGAGTCTCCCAAAATGGTCTGTTTGAGCGTATGTGTGTGTCTGTCTGTCTCTCTATGTAATATATATTTGTGTGAACAAGATTTCTCAAAAACACGAGGCTGAATTTTTATATTTAAGGTAGGTACCCTCATCGCTTGCACCTCGAAGCTTTTCAATAAAATCGGGTACAAGTACTTTACTGATGTACTTTTTTTTAGTTGTTTTTTTTCGATTTTCTCAAAATTTGCTCTCCGATTTTAATTAAAATTCATATTATTCGATCAATTATTTATTAGATGATCTTTGAAATGTATTAACCCTTATCCCCCCCCCAAATTGTTTGTAGCCCACTTTACTCTTGAACCCTTTTTAGTTTTTTGTGTTTTTCTCTTAAACTAACCCTAAGCTACGATATTGATTAAATTAGCTGTTCATTGAATGGCTCAGCTTTCCTTATCTTAAGGTAGAGAAAGTTGAGTGGCGTTCGCAAAGTCACACCAGATTTTTTTTTATTCAGATGAATATAGGGAGATGCTTATTTATTGATTTTGATTTCCATACCATTTCACAAATTTCTTTACAAATAAATTATTTATATGTATTTGCATACTCAAAGCGTCACTCACACCTAGTACATGAATGACGAACACGAGTTATCCGAACTAACGCTCCCTTTATACAAGTCAACGGTAAAGATTTAATATAGAGAGAGTAAATAATAATATGATTTAATACTGGACCGTTGATAACACAAAATTGGAGAGACGAGGGGCATGTCTCCCATCGACCGATTCGATAATTGCAATCTCCAAAGTAAATAATAATAATATTCCTTATTATAAATTCGACTAGTAGTATGTAGTGTAAAAATTATTGCCTAGTACTAAAACCATTATACTGCCTTATTGGAATTATTATATTTTCTTATTGTTAAATGTTGATTAATTAGTGTGAAAAGAATAATAGTTAAGTATTTTATTTTTATAAACACAAGATATAAATAAGAATTAAAAAAAAAAATTTTCTTTTTGACGATCAGTTTCGGCCTATATTTAGTCTCTTCAGGTTAACATAGAACAAAATTTTTGCATATCAATATGGCATATTTATATACGTTTATTAAAAATTGTTTTTGTTATTTTTTTTTTTAGACTTTTGATCCCTTGACGACATGATTAAATCATAACAATGAAATCCATATTCTTTATTAATACTACGAATTAGAAGGTATTATTTATTTATTTTTAGTATTCTAGGAATTAATTTAAAAAATGTCTTATTTATACAATTATTGAGATAATTAATTAATTTAAAAAATACCATTTCTAAAGACTCACTGATGTAAATATTTTTAATAAGAAATAAAATCTTTCACGAGCATCTATACTCACCACATATATATAATCTCGTTTTTTTATTCCTTCTCTAACCTGTCGGAACCTTTCCAGGCAAGGTACTTGGCTGCATTTGCCAGTAAGACTGAGAGGTCGTTCTACCTAGTACATACGTCGTTTCCATGCTAGTAGGGTTTAATTCCAAATTTGGTAAGTTCATTCTAAATTTTTATTCTATTAAATATATATAAATTTTAATAACTTTTTAAACTCTTAAAGTATTCATTCATTTTTCTTATTTATTTAATAATTCAATACTTATATTAAAACATGTTATGTAAAATAATACGACTGTTTTTCGTAAAAAAAAGGCATTAAATTACAAAGCCTTTATACTGTTGATGAATTCCTCTAAATCTAATCCTCTTTACTTTACCTCATAATATAGACAAAAATACAGAATTAATATTTGTTTATTTATAATCAGCATTAAATTATTTTCGGAAAAACTTATCCTCTTTTTAGAAACGATTTTTTTCTTGGATTTTGAATCCTTTCATATATTCGATTTAGAACAAAATGAAAAATTAATTCATAAGAAAAAATTTTTCCTTCCCAAGAAAAAATTCAGCACCTATAATGTAATCTATTCTTATATGAATATAAATGAGGTGATCACAGTTTAAAACATCCTCCAAGGAGTCAAATGTCCTTTTTTGAAAATTTCCTTATTACTTGCAAAATATTATAATTTATAATATAAAATAGGCAACGAGGTTGCAAAACTTTTCTACGCTTCTTAACCAGAGCTAAACACAATATTCATTTTGGGAATATCACTAAATCATATTATTTTTATTGCTATATTTTAGGTTATTTTTAGGTTATATTGTTTACATACGTAAATAAATATCCTTTTTTATTAATTGCATTTAAAAAAAATAATCACAAAGATTAAAAAGTTTATTTATTTATGAAGTATCTTTATTTTCTTATACACAATTTTTCACTCAACGGATTATTGTGAAATATAGTCCAGGGCTAGAGACAAAGTTTCGAAAGATTTGTTCTTGGAGATGCTGAGAAAATCATAGTTCTTAATAAATATTGAAGAGCCTTTTTTATCGCCCTCTGCAAACTAATTCACTTCAAATTTTAATACCTCTTGGATTAGAAATTTATAAAGCTCTATTTTTCTGATAAGTGGTTTTAGAGCTAATAAAAAAGCTCCAAAAAGCTACACACTTAAGATTTTCTTTCCATCTTTGAATCCTTTTGTTTTGAAATGTAAAGATATTTTTAAAAATTAGAGGGGGGGGGGGGATTTAAATTTTTCATGCTAAAACTTTTCCCTTACTATTATATAAAATAATGTGGGAAAATATAATTTCATTTCAAATAAAATTCAGAGAAAATTCATAAATTTATAAATTAGGGATATTTATGTCTAATGTAGGCTATATATCTTATTACGGAAATATGCACAATGGCAAATGAATTGTCTTCCTCCAGTCCTAATTAATGCTTTTTAATTAATTTTCTCTGGAGAATGAAAGCATACTTGCTATTTGGTTATTTTTTTTTGCAATTGTCAGTTAAATATTAATTCAAAATTTCCATTTCTTTTTATATAATATTTTGAAGAGACTTATTTATTAATTTTAGTACTGGAATTGATGATAATAAAACTCTTAAGGCATGAATATTATATTGTATTTTTTTGTGGGATCGAACCGTCTTGGGAAGTGAACCCAGCATCTCTGGGACATAGGCGTGCTTTGAACTAGACCACCAACATCCGATACTTTACTCTATAGAATGAAACCTCTAATACCGGACACCTATATTTTCCGGATATCTCGAAATAAACATTTAACTTAATTTAAGAGAGTTATTGCTAGGTAATGATTATAATCGAGGAGAAAGCAGGATCAGCAATAATGCAGCCTTTGGATGTTCAAGAAAAATTCAAAATTGAACGAGGTTTGCTGCTTCATTTTGATCCAATTTGATAGTTGCAAAGATGGTCCGTATATATTAGAATATATATAACAATGTATACATACCCAAGCGACAATGATGTTAGTTTATGGTACAATCTCTGTGTGAAAGATGTATACATTCCACTGCATACTGACCACTTTTGGTCATAAATACAACTATCGAATTGGACTGAAGATGAACAAGTAAACCTAGTTCAAAATGTCTCTTTGGAATTTTTATTTAGCAATCCAAAGGCATTATTGAAGATACTGCCTTCTCCCCTATTTTAATTTAATTTAACCTCTAAATTTTGGACACATCTATATAACATTTTTGAGGACCGAGGATATCTGATATATAGAGGTTTCATTGTATATTTGTCTATTAACACTATTCGAGAGAGAGGAATGGTTATTGTGGATTCCTATTTTTATAAAATTCTACAAATATCAAGGATGTATTCAAGGAGGCTCATGGTTCCCCCAAATGGTCAGATTTAAGTCAAAAAAGTTTTTTCTCTGCACATGCCTAGAACATGTTTAGTGAGATTGGTTATAGCACTCGAAAACTATTAGAAATATCGAAGTTTTTTAAGGATTTGTAATCGGCGTAAAATCCCATGTCAATATCATTATTATTTGTTGATTATGATCGTTGATTTATGCTAAGGATATCAAAATCAATCGAATTCATGGGTTACAGAAAATTTTTTCTACTAAAACCGCTCAAATAATTGAAGTCAAAAAGAGTGATGAAATAATCTTAGGAATCTCATCCATCTAATTTTCATAAATTTTTTTCAAAACTTAGGGTATTTTTTTTTCAAATTTGTTACTTTGTAAAAACGAAGATCTGAGAAAATTTTGTGAAGAGAAAAGAGAAGCATTTTCTCTCTTTAGCACAAGGTTGCAGCTATCGTTTCGCGTCCCAATATTGGATCGCGAGCCATAGGTTGAGAAATGCTGGGATAGATAAGGAAAAATAAACTAATGTGGCCACCACAAAACCGACCATCTCCTTACCACATAAAAGTTGCATCAGCTAGATGGATAATTATTCTATATATATTATATCTAATCAAGCATTCAGGTTATGCAACTCGTATAGGAGAAGATAACCGTCGGTCTGTGCTGTTCACACCAATTTATTTAATTTATGGGTCTCTTTTAATGTGATTTGTGTTTTCATTTTGAGATTAATAAAGATCTTAATCTGTTATATTTTATTCTTTATTTATTATTAGTAAATCGTTAATTTTAATATCTTTTTGTAATAAGAAAATTTAAGGCATGTAATTTACTAAAATAATATATTATTTTATTTAATCATAATTATTTTTTTCCCAATTAGATTTTTAAAACTTTATCTCCTCGCAAGAGTCTTTTTTTTTTTTACTTTTATCTTTATATAAGTCCTTTTATTCAAATTTTGCTCTGGAAAATTTAATAAACAATTTTATTATTCAATTATTATCTTTTTGCATTATAATAGTGATGCACAACCTTTTAGATGTTAAGGAAAGCAGAAAGTTTTTATAGACCGCGGACGTCTAATATAATTATTTTTGGCTTGTGGACCTCATTAAAAACACAACAATATTAACTAATATATTAATATACTATCCCCCCAACAAATAGACAATTTGTATCTTTTGTTTTACCTTAATGGGTAATTAGGAGAGCTAAATTAAATTCTAAATCATCAAATTTCATCATCTTTTAACCATTATAAAATTTATTATTTTCGGATTTCATGTAGGTCTTATAATAATGCATTAAGACGAAACAAAAGATACAGGTTCTCCATTTACATTTGAGGGGGATACTATGTAAAAGATAATATTAATCTCAAATATAGTCATTGATTAAAAATGCATTTATGGAAATTTTTTTATCAACCTTCAAGTCTTTAAACCAAACTCGTGCTTATGAGATATATATACACACACATACACAATAGAAAGAGGAGATTGGAAAAAAATCACGATTAATATACATTCATATATGCGAAAATAGATGATAAAAAATAGGGCTAAAAAGTATAAAATAAAAATAAAAACACTTTTATTTAAAATTCACTAAAACGTGGAAATAACTTTTTGCACAATAATTATTTGAACTTAAAATATCATTAATGGGAAATAAAATAAAACATTCAATGAGTGTCATGTCAGAGTTTTTATATTTTGTCATTAACATTCAACAATTTTATGCAAAATTTACCTCTTTTTAGTGCATTTTAAATAAAAGATTTCCTAATTTTTTTAAATTTTAAAACTTTTTAGTTCTATTTATTATTTTTTTCAACACAAGTATAAGTTGAAACAAAATTTTTAGAGCTTGGCCACTAGAGGCGTTGCAATCACTGGAAATTTTGAATTGATGGATTTTTTTATTTATTTAACTTTAAATAGTTTTTTATAAATTTTTTTCAAAACAATTTTGAACATTAAGATTTTTTCCCTAAAGTCAATAGTTAAAGATACATTTTGATTTTTCAGGTTTGAACAGCAAATGAAATAGCCCTGTAAATGATTTTTGCTTTGTTTTATATACTGTCATCGGAACTAAGCGTATATACAAAATTTCACTTCTCTAACTCATCGGGAATACTTTGAAAAATATAGTAAAAGATATGGTCCAGATAAACAAACAAAGCCAAATAAATTAAACCTTTTAAAAATTCTCTTATAAATCGACCCAGCCCAAGGCGAACTTTATTTAAATTTCAAATCTAACAAATCAATATCTTTTCAACTATAAATTTTAGCGAAATAATATCCATATGAAAAATAGTTCATTTTGAATAATTTTTAAATGATGAAGATTTTGATATCTTTTTCCCTTTAGGTTATTCTAATTTTGAGAATTTTTTAATTACAGTCTCATAAAATATATAAATTTTTTTTCCAAACAAAGTGGGCACAATGAAAAATTGAACAATTGAAATTTTGTATATTGGTATAATTTAGCTTAAGCTAATATTTAATAGAGATATTTTGATTTTTCTATTTTAGATTTCCAATAAAATACTTCTTAGTCTGAGTTGATTTTTGCCATTAATCCTTGATTAACATTTTATTTATAAAATTTTATTTCAATCCTTTAAGTCGTTCGGCAACAATTGTGTCCTCAAATTCAGACATACACTCACCCACACATACACATACACACACACATGTGGAACAGATTATCTAAACCACTTTTTTGGACTTGGCTTTTGATTTTTCTTTTAAATACTTTATATAATATCAATTATAGATATTTTTCCGATTATCCGCCCCCAACCCCATTTTGTTTATCAAAAAATTTAAATTATTTAAAATCTTTAAAATAACAAAAAATGTAATTAGTTTGAAAATGGATTTATTATATGAATATATTTTTAAAACTCGTCAATAGCTTAATTACATATCTAAACCTGTAGGCAAATGACATCGGTATAATTTTCTCTCATAAGAAAAAACTAGGAACAAGTTTATGATTCATGACAAATAACGAAATAAAGCATTTATATATCATTATTGATTTGAGATAATAAACAAATTATAATTTCAATCTTTTAATATTTGCAATTAATAAACTAGTCTACTTTCCTTATTGAAAATTTTTTTTAAACGTATTATAAATTCAAAAATTTTATTTAGATAATTATTTGAAATTTATTTGAAAATTACACCCAAAAATGGAAATTTAAATATTATGAATATGATTTTAAAGAAAGTGACAATATTTTTAACATTTTAGTATTTTATCTTTTTATTAAGGGAAAGGCAAAAGAGAGCATAACCTAAAGAGTTCTCCAAAGTTAATCTAAAAAAATTTCAAATAAATTTTTGAATAAGAAAAAATGAAAAATGGGCAAAAAGGAAAAAAAAAAAGAATAATAAAACTCAGCTTCCCCTCTCTCAAAATTGTCAAGTTTTCTACAATTATAATCAAAATTCTCCAATCATTATTTTACACATATATTTATCTTTTTAAAAAATTCATATTAGTGGTCCTCGGGATTTCAAATTCTAAATTAGTGGTCTGTGAGGTCCGAAGGTTGACGACTGCTACCTTAGAAAATCTATAATTTTTTTTTTTTAATTAATTATTTTTTCGGTTATTAATACATGATTTTTAAAATTTTTCTTCGTCCAGACATTTAAAATATAAATAAAAAAATTATTCAATTTCTGTTCACATTGTTCCTCTCTGAATAAATAAACTTAGGAGGGAAGTGTGCCTCTTCCCCCTCCCCTATTTCCGGTGCCTATGCTCTCTTTTTAAAAGCTTTTATTTAACTTGCTTCCAGGGCCTTTCAGTGGGCTTATACCGCCTGGGTGTAAGATTTTTGTGCTCCCCCCTCCCTCCACACACACAAAATCCAGATTACAAAAACATTATATTTTAATATAATAACATAGCATTACATAATAATGATATTTAAATTGTACAATTATAATAATATTACAATAACCCGAGATATTATTTATTTATTTATTCTACAATAATTATTTTTTAGTCTTTATAAATAGAAAAATCATTTAAAATACTCTCTAAATCTAAATTACTACATATTTCATTTTCTATGCTTAATATGGCTAAATTTTTTATTCTTTCTTGTGACATACGTAATCATAAGTGATTTTTTTAAAATAAATAAATAAATTTATTTAAGACCTGCTTAGAGGCACAAGTCCTCGGTGGCTAGGTCCAATCAAAC
>JAAAKE020003265.1:0-11240 GCA_010014785.2 Anisolabis maritima
TAATCTTAAAAAATTGGCCGTCTATTTTTATATATATAAAAAAAAAAAAAAACTATCTTAAAAATTATAGACTAATTTGTGTATGTGTGTGTCTGTATGCGCAGAGCTTACCCGGGGCTGAATAATTTAATCAATACTTTTTAAAAATTTTCTATCAAATACAGCATAGACTCTCTTTCAAATGCGCAATCATCGATGATCATCTATTAATTTGTTTTTACTTAAATTTAAGAAATGTATCGAACTTGGCTTAATTATTATACTTTTAAAGAATAAAGGGGAAAGTAAATATATTAAGATTTTGATTCAAAAAACTCGGATGAGAAAAATGAAGAGGAGTACTAAGGGAATCATTTGCCTGTTTTGCTTTTTACTTTAATAAAAAAATTAATTAAAATTCCAGAATTAAAATTATGATTTCGAAAAATATAAATATATATTTTTACAAAAAAAAAACTTCAAATAAAAATGAAAGTATCAAAAATTAGAGGGATTGTGAAAAATTCAATTTAATTATTATTATTAAAATAAGAATTTTTTTTTTTGAATATCTTTTGATCAATTCATTGATTGCTTATTTTAAGTCTTAACTACATAATTCATTAATTTTATTGTAATTGAAATTTTAATTATTATTCAGAAAATTTTTAACGAATTTATTCAAGACAAGAAAGAAAATAAGGTCAAACAATGTTAACTAATAATTATTATTTTTAATTATTCCTTTTCCTTTTAGGATGGTGAAAAATTTAATATTAAAAAAATGGGTAAAAATCAAGGTTGACTTAGACCTTTATCAAATTAACACTAAATTGCATATAATATGAATATTTAATTTAATAAATTTTTTTAATAATGATTATCTGGACTTAGCATTTTTTATTGATCGAAAAGTTTTTATTAACCGAAAGATAAAGGGGATAATTTCCAGCTATTCATTATAATATATAGATAGTATATAGTCTAGAGGACCTAATGTCTTCTTGTGGTTTTATTGTATTGTATTCAAATATTTTTTTATAATTTTTTTTTTTAATTTTTGACAAATTTATTTATTTTTTTTTTGTACAAAAGATTTGCATACGAATAAATTCATCTCATTATTAGAAGATTAGCTCCAAATGAATCATGTTTTGAGAAGATGAAAATGTATTCATAATAATACGCTGTCGATCTTTGGCGGTCCAGTCAGCAAATTTTTTGTTTATAGCAATCCTAAATTAATATTTTGGAAATTGTTTTATTTTGATTAATATTTAAATGATGATAGAAAAGTATTTGAAATCGATTAACTACAAAACTATTCGAGATATCGACATACTGATTCAACAATAGTATGCAATTTTTCTTCTATACAATATCAAATATATGATAATTCTATTAGATGAGGAGTTTATAGCTTTAAATAATGAACAGACAGGTGTCATATTTTCAAAATGCTATCTTCTATAACCGAAATTCTTTTGTACTCATATGGCTCATCGAGAGTTTTATAATTCCCTTTGCTAAAAGATAAAGAAGCCTGCCAAGACGGGACCGTGTGAATCTGAAGAAGAGACCCGAGGCGGCATCAGACTCGTGTAAACAGGGGCGGAGGAGAGGCCTGAAGCAAAGAGCAAGAGTACCACTGACCTTGCCGGTGCTTTCAGCCGCCTGAAACTGGAGTCTTCGGTCGGCTGCTTGTTCAATTCTCTTCATTTCCGCCCACCCCCTTAAAAAAAGCATAAAAAACTCAAGGGGGTGCATCGATCTCATGGATAATAGAGTCAAATTGCGTTCAGGATCATTTGTGTGTCGGGCAATACGGAAACAACGGACACCGAGAGCGCGTTAATCAGCTATTCAAAAGTGAGCCGAAAAAATTGTCCAACAATCAATTGGGCAAACAGATGGGAATTCGTTAGGATTCTACTCAAATTCGCACGCCAACTACTTTGCATGTCAATCCCTGTTTATTTTGCCCCAGAGGAGAGCGCATTCCGACGCCCCACTTTATCATCGCAACGGCCTCCAATTTCTCACCCAGTCACTTGAGAGATGCACTTTTTTTAGTCGCTTTATTTTTCAATTCCGCCCTCGCGCAAAAAGCGTTCTACGCGTACGAGTGCATTTGAAAAAACACCAGAATCTAATTATAATTAGTTAATTCACTCGTCTCTCTAATAATTGTTAAATAAAATGCAATTAACATTGACTATTCCATTTAGTCTTAATGCATTTATATACCTGCACCACACTGGGGAATTGTAATTAGTTCAATTTTAAATCTAACTTAAATAGCTAATTGAAATAAGAAAAATATTCACTTTTTTTGTAGAGATCTCGCTTATCTAAAAAATATTTATCATTGTTTATTTTTACTAGGATATCTAAACAAAATAAATCTTTCAGAGCCCATTTGACATTTGCTTGTCCCGAGCGTAAACATTTTAAACCCCTTCAATCCCATATTTAGATTTTATGAATTTAAGAATAAATTATGATTTATTAATAAAAACAAGAAATATAAAATTTTTTAAATATTTTATTGTCTCCATAGGAGTCCTACTTAAGTTCGGAGCCCGCTTAGACAGGGATGTTTATCTTTAATTCATCTAAATAAGTTGGAAAAAAAAAGCATCGTAAAAATATTTTATTGTTTTAATTTTTAAATTTCGCCTTGCGTGTTCCCGATGATATATTACTGGTTAAGTCTCAATCTGTTGGATCATCAGAAAGAAACATATATATGTACCCTGGAAGGCCGGGGGTCATTTTGGGTATATTTCAAATGGTAATTACTTTATCATATCTTGATCTTTTACCAACTTAAATTAATTTTACTTAAAAAAAAAAAAACAACAAAAACAAACGATATTTGCACAATTTAAATTTTCCCTATACAAAGGGAGGGGTTATCATACCAATTTTAACTTTTCCATATTTTACAGATAAAAAGAATTGACTTTTAGCATGGTACCTGTATATTGGTCTGAGATATTTGTAAAGCAAATTCATTTGATTGGATTTTTAGGAAATTTCTTATAAAATACTAAAATATCAGAATTTGAACAACTTTTAGTATATATCTGTCATATTCCTTTTTATTTTAAAGTCTTTTCGGATCTGATATGCAGACTTCTAAACGATACATGTATATTTTATTTTTTTTTAAATAATTTTTGTGGATATATATTTTGTTGGTGGATCAAGCGATCCCGGGTTCGATTGTCTGGTGCAAAAGTGCATCGATACCCAGAATAGGCTAAAGATCCCGGTTCGACTCCCGGAGGCCAAGGGTCGCTTGATCCAGCAAAATACACTCTCTCAAAAATTATTTTATTAAAAATAATATATGGCTTTAAATTTCATTTATCTTTCAAACATGATGTTAACAAATTTATAATTATAATAATAATAAAATGTTAGGCTACTTCTTATTTTATGAATTCCTGTTTTATCTGTATGATTTTTTTTTTAATCCGTGCGAAAATCTTAAAATTATTTCCACACATGCCCAGTTGTAAAATTTCTATAGACATCTTGGGAAGATCTAGAGCAATGAATAAAAAATGCCATTATATTGTTTATTTTTTTTTAGGACTGATCCAGTACTTTTTTTTATTTGTATAGAGCATATTTATAATAATTATTGAATAAATACATACAATACAATTGAGTAGCAAATCAATCCAATTTACATATAAATCAAATTAGTAAAGGGCTGAAATTAAAGTTTTTTTTTTTTTTTTTACGTTTTTCTATTCACGCATTTGGCGTTTCAGCTTAGGGTCACACTACTCATAAATTCAACTCTGAAGCTAACAGGTACAATCAAGTGAACAACATTAATTGCTGCACGATTAGCCTTTTTTTGTCTTTCTTTTATTCTTTTAAAGTTGTTTGTTTGAAGTAATAAACTCTGATAAAATAATAAAAACGTTTTTGTATTCGAATATTTAATCTCTGTTGGTTGATTGAAGGTAGCCAGGGACCTTTTACACGGCCATAGCCAAAAATTACCTGGTAATTTAATTAAATGAGGAGGTCTCTTTGGTGTTGTGTAGAAACTAACGTGGCGCTTTTGATAAAAGCTGATGGAAACTTATGTCAAGGTCATTCATTCTTTAAAGTCAAACGTTGGCTCTCTCAAAACCTATTTTTAATATTAAATGATGGAGAGAGACCCCTCCTCTCAATTAATATTTAATCAATTAATTTAAATTTTTTTCAAATTTCAAAATTGAAATTAGCTACGTCGTTCTAAAAGTCTGTATATGTTAGATGATATTTATGAAAATTTTTTTTAGTTAAATTTATTTGTAGATGTTTTAATGGCCAACCTAGTGTAAACATTTATGGTTTCAAACCTCAATTGGGACCAATATTAATAAAAATATTGTGTTCATTTTGGTTTATATGAATTTATCAAATTTTTTAATCATTGTACATAAATTTTTTCTCATTATTAATTAAAATACACATTTTGTTTGTTTTTTTTTTTTGTGTTAATTTTTTGCTATATATATCAAAATCATATTCAGGTATTATTATTAAAGATTAAAAATATAAAAAATTATTTTCTTTTACCTAAACATCCATAAATCTGAATCTCTAATATATATTTAAATATATTTTTCATACATTTTTTTGTCATAGTCCAAAAAATTTTATAATTTTTCTTTGAATTAACTCTAAAACAATTTTTCTTTAATTTAACATTTTAATTATTTTCGTTTTTAATATATTACATTCATAGCATATATTTGTTTTTCTTATAATTTAACTTTTAGTTTTTTTTTCAACCGTAACAAAAAATTTTTTATACTTTTATTTTAAATATGATGATTTTCTTTCTTACCTTTGTATCTCTGAATTGCAATTATCTTTTTATTTTTTGTTAAAATTTTATTTTATTTTTTTTTAAAATAATTTCTTTAAAGTAGAACACTAACTTATACAAATTTTATTTTTTTCCTCTTAATTCCTTTAAATTATATAACTCAATTTTTATATCCTTTTAATTAGCCATCTTCACAGAACAAGTGAAGCCAAGTTGAAAAAACAGTTCTACAAACTACATCACTTAGTTGTTTTATTTTTTAGGGACTTTTTATTGGAATTTTTACTAAGATTATGATGGATTAAATTAATAAAAAAAAAAGTGAGATTTGAACGTAAAGACCAGTATTAAAAGTCAATACTCTGTCAGCTCACCCTAACGTAACGACTGATTTATTAAATTTAGTATCGAGGACTTTTGGCCACCCTTATATATAAAATTTCATGTCGATACTGTCAATATATTTTGAGATATAGGTGTTCATACACAGAATGACATTTACACTCACACACACACAGACACACACGTCTGACGTGAGCCAGAAACGTCAAAATGTGCTTATCCATCCAAAACACATATTTAAGTAAATACAATACCGCCTTTTGAAACGTATATCATTGCGGAAGGCGAAAATGAATGAACATTAAAGTTGTCTTTAAAAATAAATAAAAAAATTTTATTACCTAATAAGAGTCAAAGTCAATGGACCTTGTAATTTATGGGGCTACTGAAGAAATATGGACAATTATTAACCTAAGGGAAAAAAATCACAAAAATCAAAGGTTTGAAAAACATGATAAACTTGCATGTTTAATTACTATAGTCGTTTTAGAAAATTAATGTCGCCGTTTATTTTAATAAATGAATTTTTCTGTCTTAAATTTTACTCTTTTCTCTATTTATGCCTTTATTTTTAATCATAATATTTTCTCTGTAAAGGGGTTGTTATTTCTTTTGACAGTTCACTGAAGTCTTTATAATTTCTTTGAGAGAGAAGGAATCTTAAATAAATCATTTTATTAATTTTAAATTTCCTATAATTTGAAATGATTAATAAAAAAAGAAAAAATAGGGCGAAATTTCATAGCTACACTTCCTTATTAGAAAAATTTTTAATTAAATCTGAATATGTCAAACAATTACTAATTAAACATCATTAATTCAGTTCAGACGAGAAAGAAACCAAATATTTATTTTGGATCAACTTTAGGGTCACCAATCGCGTCTTTTTTCAAGATTAAATTTTTTTTAATATCTG
This sequence comes from Anisolabis maritima, assembly GCA_010014785.2. Taxonomy (NCBI): domain Eukaryota; kingdom Metazoa; phylum Arthropoda; class Insecta; order Dermaptera; family Anisolabididae; genus Anisolabis; species Anisolabis maritima. The sequence continues at coordinate 6,081 of JAAAKE020003265.1, forward strand.
AACAAACCGAGAACCAACATTTCTGATTACAAAGAAATTTTCTTTTCGATAATTGTAATAATTTCTCTCAAGTTATTTTTAACTGAAAAATACTATAATAGTTTCTGGCTGTAGATTTACTATCGGATTGATCGGGCCAGACTTTCCAGTAATCAGATAAGTGATTAAAACAAAATTTTTTGTTGTTGCTGAAATTTCTAAGGTCTCTCATGCCCATGGCTGTATATATATATATAGTTAGCCCTGTTTCATAGACGCTCGAAACGTTGAAATTTTTGTTTTAATCCCCTGGCTGTTTTTCGGGAATCCCGGCCCCTCAACTCATTCTTGTATATCGAAAGCAAGAGCTTCCATTCAAAGCCTCCAAGATACAACCCCGCTTGATCTCTCCCCCTCTCGTCGACCCTGATTGTATCTAATATTAATAGTATATTATTTGGTAAAATTATAATTTATTCTTGTATTTTCAATTAAAACCTCTTTTAATTAATTTTCCAAGAACAACAGTTGATAGAATTTTCTATTCAATTTAAATTTTTAAAAAGGATATATTTCTATAACTTCATGAATTTTCTTCTCTAATTTAATTATTGATTTTTTTAAATCTCCAAACTCGCAATATTTCCCTATTGTGATAAATATATCTCGAATACTAAATCAAGATTAGTTCAAATATAGGTGTATGTTTTTGCTTAACTCGGCTGCCTTTTTTGGCTACAAATCCTGAGTATGTAATTCACAAACAGTTCTGCACGTCAGCGGTCCCTTTCTTGTCGGTCCCTCAAAGCAGGGGACGGGGGCCCTTGAGGCATGGGGAGGGGGATGGGGCCCTCAAAACGACCCCCGCCTTTGGGCTTAACTCTGCGTGCCAAAGCTTTGCATTCCACGCCAAAAGGGCTGTTTAACCCCTCAAGTCTAGAACCTATATACATTCCCACTCTACTCTCTCTCTCTCTCTCTCTATATATATATATATATATATATATACTTGCCATCTTCAAATTGCACCTATGCGTTTACGCTTCGACGCTCAAAAAAAGCGAAGCTATTCGCATCAGAACTCTCAAGTTATAACTTTCAAACTTGCAAAATTACGTTTATACGTCGTAAGAATATTTAATTCACTCCTACTACCCTTAATGCATTAGATGATTGAGTATAAATTAATTTGTTCATCTTTCATTTAGTCATTATTATTCATCATAACGTGGAAAGAACATCCCTTCCTTTGAATCAAACGACTAAAATCAGAGGGTAGCATACATGTATAAGGTAGGCTTTTGGTTGTGTCGAATTTTCAATAGAAATTATTTATGCTCATTATCTCTTTGAAATGAAAATTTTATATAGGGCTGCTTTATATTAAAAACATTTCACTTTAAGGAAAATTTGACTTGAGCGACCCTTTAAAAAGTTATAAAAATTTTAACTGTAAAAGAAAATTTTCCCTTATTTTTCATGTCATTATTTTATATTATATCTGTAAAGGACATTTTCCTTTCCTTTTTGAAGATGATATCGTCTGTGCTGGCCAAGTTTCCTAGATTTTCATATTCTATTAAAAAACAATTCTAATAATTTTAAATCCTAAAATAGATAAACATGAGAAGCAGATTTCAAAGGATAATACATAATTATTTCTTATTATTAATCATTCAGTTCATTTTATTTTTCCACTTGTTTAAGAATAATAATAAATTTATTTTCTCAAAACAAGTATTTTATTATTTGTTAAATTTAAAATTAACTAGGACATGTTCCGCTCACTTGTTTCAACATATCAAGATTTTGTAGAAAATATACAATATAATAATAAAAAAAAATATATATATATAACATATAATAAAAATTTTCATATAATGAAAAATTTAATTAATTATAAAGATACATGTTTAAATATTTTTATGATGTTTATTTTTTTTTCTTTGTTATCTAACATAAATCTACTTTACAAATGTATTACTTATATTTTACATTATTATGTTAAAATTTTTATTATTCACTAGTTCAAATAATAATAATAATAATAATAATAATAATGAAAATATTCGTAATTCTAGGTCACCTACCAAATTTACAAATTTATTCACATTAGTCCATAGATCAAAATTTTGCATAAAAATAGTCACACTTACATATCATTTCATTGCAATTAAGAGTATGACAAACTTTATACGAATAATTTAATAAATAGAGTAAGAATTTTTCTCAAAGCCTCTCTGAGATCAAAAAGCATATAAAGGCTTTTATTTTCTATTCTAACCTTCTATATTTAAGATTATTCTTCACAGCCTCCATTGTTGCATTTTTTTTTCTTCCTCGCCACTTTAGCGCTGTTTTTCTAGGAAATTAAAACCATCCTCCTGGCCACGTTGCTCTGGCAGCAGCAGCAAGGGGGTTGAAAATCGATTATATACGGAATGCAATTTCATTCGCATCCGTGTCTTCAACTTTATTATATTAAAATAATTTTTAGTAATTTATAATTATCAACCTCGTGAGGTAAACAAACAAAAAAAAAAGAATTCTTAATATTTATAGCAAAATGAATAATTATTATTTCAATATAAAATTTTTTTATTAAAAAAATTTTTTTTAAAAGAAATTAACATTTTTATCAATGAATCAATATTGATTGGATTCAATTTACTTTGGACGAAAAAATTCCTGGTGATATTTGTGGGTCCCTCAGCAGGGAGAAAAAGTGAGTGATGAGAAATGACAGTGTTGAAGGAGAAGGAGTAGGGGGAATCGCAGTCTTTCAAGCTTAAGAATGCCTTCAAGCGAACAAGATAAAACGATAGAAAAATGAATGCCCTGTGTATATAGATATATATCGTCCACAAGAACTTTGACTCTACAATGGAGACAAACTTTCTATGATTTATAGTTGATTTTTTCTTCTCTCGGTTGTTGTATATATAGCAGTCTGATAACTCCACTTCGTAGTAAATGGAAAAAGTTAAGAATAAATAAAAAAAAAAGTTACAGCTATAGCATTTCAATTTCCTAAAAGTAGAACATTTAACCTGAACACCATCTCGAGTCATGTCCGAGGCATTTCTGATCCTCCAACAAAAAACAACCCGATACACTCAGGTGAGCAGTTACCTGATTACAGTTTTTTTTTATATACATCATTTTCAGAATTTTTTTTTATAAATTTATATTAAGACACAATCGGTCTATTTCTTAAAACCATTAAAATATTTTTTTTTTTGGAATCAATTTTTCAACGCACTCAAAAAAGTAAATTATGTTAGAAGAGTTGGAAAGAAAAGAGGACAAGGATCGTTACACTATTTTTAATAAAATTCAATTCTTTTATATTAAATTTTTTTCATGGGCGGCCTTGAACCAGGGTAAAGAATGCCATCACCAGGATCGATTATGTTAAGCAAGGTCATACACGACTGATGGGACTGGGTGGTTCCTAGCCAATTTCACCGAGATATCGTCTATAAATAAAGGCTGAATATATATAATCTTTGTCATAATTTTTCTTTTAAGCCCCTTAGAAAGTTAAAAAAAAAAAAAACAATTTTTTTAAGAACGTTCTAAACCTAATATTTAGTAAAATTTTATTATCACAAATTATACCAAAATTTTACATAGTACGAGCGCTTTCAGAATTCCAGAGAGGTGAAGAGAGGGAGACAAAAAATCATGGGGGGAGGGGGGTCCCCCTTTCTTTTAGAGATAAGAAAAATCGGGAAGGCATCTGAAGGTCTGAAATGTTATAGAGGCCAACTTCACTGGAGAAAGGGATAAGATTTAGAATTCTGTAAAATTTCATATTCTTGAAAAATTAGCGGGAATATTTCTTTATAATCAGTAAATATTTATCCATCTATAAAAACCAACTGCCAAAAATACGAGTACAATATATCGGGTTTAATAAATTATCGTTTTATCGATTATCGAAAGATAGAATTTATTTTATGATATTTATTTAAAATAAGAATCATTCTTTTTATTTATCTTCATTATTAGAGTAAGTGTTTAAAAAATGTATAGAAGAACATTTACATTTTTTAATGAAGGAAAGAAATTAACTTCTAATATTGATCCCGTGGATTTTTCAAATTTTTGTCCTCTAACCGATTCATGAGTTGGATTGCCTCCCTTACTTAAACAAAAAAAAAAAAATTTATCCATTCCATGGCATTGTTATATTTTAAAAAATATAAAATTATAAATATGAATGACTCTGCAATAAGCGTCGCATTTGGAACGCCGTGTAAATAGGGTCTCATCTATCTATCTATCTATCCCCTCAAAAGAAATTGGACAACCTGTAACTTTGGTTACGTCTTAAAGGCTAATTAGAAGACTTACATGAAATACAAAAGAACAAGCAAAACATTATGAAATCTGATGATTTTGAATTTCATGTATCTCTCCTAATTATCCATTAAGACGAAACAAAAGATTTACCTTTGTGGAGGGTAGTAGAATAAATTAATTTTGGAGGTCGCTAATTTAAATGAAATTATAGAAATATAGAAAAAATATTGTCCCTGTACCCACACCGACTCCGCCCTCTCCCTCATCACTGATTCTTATTTTCTTTAAATTTTTATTAGAAAATTTTCTTATCAAAGATTCACTTTTTTATTTATATTTATAAAATATTAATATATCTTTTTAGAAAATTAAAGTCTATTAAGTACAATTTCGGTTAGTTATATTTAGTTTTTTTTATTTGATTTTCAATCTAATTGACTTATTAAGCGCGGTTCTTATCAGGAGCTATCTTGAGGTCGTTCTTTTAATTTATCAGATTGGGTCTAGTGGTATCCTTTTAGTGACAAACGGCACTCAAACAGGCGAATTACATCAATTAATCTTATGCGTAATAAAGTTCACAGAATCGATTAAAAAAAACTCTATATGATTTGCTATTTTAACATCATTAAACACGAGTAAGTTAATTAAATCATTAAATAAAAAATTTGCATATTCATTTATTATTTCTTTTTTTCTTTATATGAATGACGTCGTATTTGATCATTAATAGTTTTTAATGAAATCTGGGCTGGAAATAAATAAATAATTGTATTATAAAGAGATATATTCCTTCTAAGAAAAATCTTAAGATTTTTTTTTTTTTTGAGGGAAAATCTTTTAACTAAGGGCATAAAAACCCACAAATCCTAA
>JAAAKE020003287.1:0-11239 GCA_010014785.2 Anisolabis maritima
GAAAAAATTTTTGTATCTTTAAAAAAAAAAATAAATAAATAATAAATTACGTCTCTACTGGCCAAAGGAGTTCTGAAAAAATTTTGTTTTAATTTACACTTACGATATATTGTTTAAAAAAAAAAAATTCTTATTTGAAAAGCGTAAGTGGAAAAGAATTTTTTTGCATAAATTTGAATTGAATTTCTGACAAAGAAACTTAAAATATCATTAATAGGAAAGATAGTTTATAGGGAATAAATAAAACAAACTCCAATTTTTTTAAATTTTCAAACCAAAACGTCTTTTGATTATCGCCCTTCTTCAGAGAGACGTTTCTGCTGCCTTCCTCAGACCAACTAATTAGAATCAAGAACTGATACAATACTAGCAAAATTGCAATACACTTTTTCTTCAGTCTCCTTTGACGACACCTCACTTACACAAGAGAAATATAAATGTAAATGTGCGCTTTTCTTTTTTTTTTCAATAACTTTTCAAAAATTTCATGCAAAATACCTTTTTTTTAGTGCATTTTAAATATAATTTTTATTTTTAATGTTTGTTATAAGGCGGATTTTTACGGGCCAATACGAACACACCTAAATTATATATTGCTATATTAACTTAAAGTGATGAAAAAAGTACGTCCTTCCCGGGAGGGAGCAGACACAGCTTTTGTGGGACCAGGGAGAAAACGCTGACGCCCTATTCTTTGAGATCACAGTCGCACTCTTAGCGTTTTTTTTTTCATGGCGGAGGAACGTTTTCATTTGGGAGAATCACAAGGAGAAACAGGGGAGGGTGTCTCCCCTCGCCTAATGAATATTCTAGACTCTGACATTATGAGCTTGGTTCCCATTTGGGGATTTAGAAGATAGTTTGACCTTCATGCGCCAAACAAAATGTTGAAATTGAAATGAAAGAGAGAGAGAGAGGGGATTGTCAAATAAATCGCAGGCCATTGGCCTACAAGGAAATTTAAAGCCAGAAAAATTAAAAAAAAAAAAAAAAAGAACTCCATTGTGAAATAATGAAAATTACAAAGATGATATCTATTTTGTATTTCTTCTCTTTCTTTGGTAAATAAAGGAAGTGAGTGAATCACTTTTGGCATTCGTCTTGCATTTCAATTATATGTCTTGTCGCTACAAATGAGTATGACATCTCTCTATGTGAATTTCAGAAACGTTTATGGCTGTTGTTAGATTGTAAGGTTTCTTTTTTTTTTTTTTTTTTATCAAATAAATGAAAATTGCGTTTGACCGAAACGTTTCCCAATTAAGAATTTTTATTTTTATGGTAAAAATACCTCTGGCTGCAACCTCACAATCCAACAATCTAAATGCGAGGTCCTTAAAGAAGGGGGAGTGTCCCTTTTTCAATTAATATTTAGATAACATATCATTTTTTCATGTAACTAAAAAAAAAAAAATGGCAAATTTTATTGCAAAGATTAATAGGTGAGAGTAAATAAATGCACACTCCCCCTCAGCGGAGAGAAAGAAGAGGTTAAGATGGAATTTTGGAGGTCTTTTGCCCTCCCTCCCTCTCTCCATATTTGAATAATCAATTACTTTTTCAAAAGTGTACGTTTATTTATTTTTTTTAGGGAAAATTGGGACAAAAAGGAAAATTTCAAGGTAGGTTCCTATAAAGTTCCTACTCTAGTTAAAACTTAAATATCGATTTTTGTTAAAAAAAAAAAACAGGCATAATGAAAATAGCGCGGTGTCAATACCAAAAATTAAAAGATCATATAAAAGTTTTTATCATCAAGTCCCTAAAATTCGAAAATAGAAAAAAAATGAAGGGAATTGAACTTAAACTTCTAAGAGACAAAATTCATTTAAAGATTCCAAGGAATTCATTGGAAATAATTTACCAAAAAGAAAAAAAAAAGGAAAATTTCGCCCACTGAGAGAACCTGCGATTAACTCACATAAAAAATTGTTTTTAATTATATGCATGAATTGCAATCTAAGATGACAAAGAAAATTTTTTATTCTTTAGCTGATGAAATTGATTTTTGATATCATCAGAATCAATAAAGGGTTATTACGAAAGAAAGGGGCTCGTTGAGAGAAAGCAAAGAAAAAAGTGAAATTTTTCTTGACACAGGAAGTGAAGTGTTCGTCACGGATAGTCTAACGCGTATTCATAAATAGAGGGAATGAATTAAAGGAGACAAGAATGAAGAGGTCACATAAACCGGAGAAGATGTCATTCTTCATTCTGGCGACAATTAAACAGACAAGAATGCATCACTTCCTTTATTTTTTAACCATATCCTGGAAGGATTTTGAATTTACACATGCGCCAAATGGTCAATGAACGATTATATATTATATTATCCCGCGTTTTTGGGATTTCACTCTTTAAGAGTTTTCTCAAATTCCTCATAAATTTTTCTAAAAAAAAACTTTATAGCAGGAAGCAACCTGCGTCCCACGGGCCACTTGCGGCCTCTAATCTCAAGAGATTAAATAAAATATCAGTTTCTATAATGAAGAATATCCCCCCTCCTACTCAACAGATTGTTATGAAATTTGGCCCAAGACTGGAGACCAACGGCTTAATTATTACCAGTAAATTTCAAGAGATTTGGTCCAGGAAAAGCTGGGAGCGAAATTGTTAATAAATACAGGGGGGCCTTTTCCAATTCACTCCAAATTTTAAATCTTTTTTAGATTTTGCTGAGGCTATAAATTTGTTATATTTCATCCTTCTCCGATCAGTGGTTCCAGAGCTAATAAAAAATGCTACACACACTCACACATATACACATAAAATATTTTTTTTACATTTTTGGGACTTTTTTTTGGCTTGAAACATAAAGATATTTTTAATTAAAATTTTTATGATTGTAATTCTCCACGATTTTTAGAAAAACGTTTCCTGTAAAGTTCCACTTGTGGTTGTCGGAAATAGTCCAAAACTTGATCGAGATCAACGATTTTGCTGGAATGTAAAATTTGGTTGATCAATATTAAAGTGTGTTCGAGTTATCGTGTTAACGAAAACACACACAGACACAAGACATAATTCGAAAAATGGTTTCGGACTCAGAGAGACCTAAAACGTCAAGGACAATCAAAATATTGAGAATTTTTGTACGATTACAATACTTTTTCGATACTAGTATACAAGAGAGTAAAAATATTGTCGAGGAAAGACATGGTTAGCAACTCTAGAAGGGAGAGGGTGACAGATAAAATAAACGAAACGGATATTTGGGTTGAATTCATAGATTTCCGGTGTGATGAAGAAAGATAAGCAAAAAATGTTTCCGACAAAGAGACAGAGGATGCCTTTGGCGAGTTACGCAGCTAGTTGTATGTAATAGGAAGGGGGAGTAAAAGTACAAGCTAATCCAAAAGTAACGCTGGAGTTAGAAAGGGGAATATAACCCCCCCCCCCTTTTTGTGGAAATAAAAAAAAACCAAATAAATTTTTTATTGTGAAAAAATTTGAAAATCAAAACAAGTTGAATTTATGTCAATTTGACCTGACTAATTATGAATCATCTTTAGAATCTCCCTCTAGCTTGTCAAGTGCAATTTTATTTACTCAAAATTTGATTTTTTTTAATTCTTCACCAAACAAAAAAAAAGATTTTTGGATTTTCTCACAGAGCTGCTGCGCTATCAGTTTCAAGAGATTTTTTATAATAAAATTATTGTTTTATTTAGGTCGTCGATTCTTGTTTTATAGCATCAGCTAACTTGAAAGTTTCCTTTTTTTTTTTTTTTTTGCAAATGATGTTCAAAGGATTCCTTGGAATGAAATAATAATCTTTTTATGTTTAGAAAGATCAACATTTTGGACTGTATCTACATAAGAGGATTTTATGTTAATTTTGTAATCCATTGATATGCCACTGCATTTATAGTTAAAGTATGAATTACTCATTATGAAGCCAGGGCTGAATCGTCTCGCTTCCTAAAAGAAGAAATATCCAGTAACCAGTATTAAAAATTTTAAAATATAAAATTTTATTTCCAAATTCTAAAATAGTGTAGAATTAAAGGCAAGTCGAGGTTAAGCATTCATTATCTTAATAGTTAAATTGATAATGATTTTTTTTTTTTTTTTTTTTTTTTATTAGTTAAGTTGGATGATAAAAAGAAAAGTACAAATATTGTTAATCAAAAATATTTAAGTTAACAAGTTGTAACACGAATGTCTGGCTAGAAAATGGATAGTATAGATATTAATTAAATTCTCAATAGTGAACCAATTATTTTGATAGTTTGAAGTTCAAAATTGGGGTTTAACGTTAACAGAATCGGCATCTCTTAGAGATCCATAATTCTAACTTATTGTAGGGCCACTCTACAACGCTAACGAGAAAGCAAGTTGATTTTGAAGTTAAATAAATATATTTTCATTTTAATTGTAAATTTAATATAAAATATTATATGGACTTAATAATATAAAGAAATAATAAATATAAAAACTTTATCTAAATTAAAACGTTGTTTTAAAATGATGATGAATAAAAGAATTTTCTAGCCCTGTCCCTTGGTGCAGAAAGGGTTCAATTCCCGAAAAATTTATTTAAGTTATTAATTTAAATATATGGCCTCAGATGCCGAAAAAGTTAAAAAAAAATTTGCTTTGTCTGTCTGGACAACAACTTCTAATCTTCAAATCCTTCCCCATGAGCTAGAGACGTGAAATTTTGTATTTAAGCTCAATTCTAATAATAACAACACATTGTATTAAAACGAGACTCATTTACAGGTGTACTTCATTTGAAGGACAAACTTGAAAAATCAAAATATGTCTATTAACATTAGCGAAATAATACATATATATACAAATGTTCCATTCATGATTTTGAACAACTTTTGTTTGAAAAAAAAATTTTGTATCTTTAATAAAAAAAAACAATAAAGGAAAATAAATAATAAATTACGGCTCTATTGGCCAAAGGAGTTCTGAAAAAAGTTTCTTTTAATTTAAATAAGGACGGGATCCAAATGGCTTCAGATGCCAAAAAACACTTAAAAAAAATAAAAAAGAATTTTGAATTTGTGTATTATTTCGCGAAAAGGTGAGATATTTTGATTCTTCAAGGTTTGAACTTGAGATGGAAGTTTCCCTTCGATTGTTGATATCCTACGTTTTTAATGAATGAATAAAATTTTGAATCCGCAAGCGATGATTTCCACAGGCCTATTTGACATTGGGAAACAAACGCTCAGAGAGAGAAATAGGCATGTGACCCTCCGGCCAAATTATGCAATCTCCAGATTTTGGCTCAAGAAAATATCTCTTATCAATTGAAATTATAATTTAATTAATTTTTTTTTTTAAGTCGTTAACATTAATTACGCTAAGCATGAAATTATTTCATAATTACAAGGCATTATCACATGATCAATTTTTGAATTAATTTAAGTCATCCATTGATAGAGGATGAATCTATTTAATATAATCACATAGAGTATCTCTATGTTCGTTCGGCATCTCTTCATAAATGAATAATCAAATTTCGCTCGCATCAATTATATATACACCTCTAGAAGAAAGAGGGTTTTTATTTGCAAAATCCAAGCATGACAAACGACCACCGAAGCATTCGCGATCATCAAAGAGAATATCAAAATTATTATATTATTATTATTATTACTTAAAATAAGCTTCCCTTTATGGTCCTTATATGAGGGAAAGGTTGAAAAAAATGTCTTTTCTGATTTCTTCTTCAAAAATTGTTTTATATCCAACTAATCTCCATATGTATTCCGGCGTCTTTTTAATTTAAATATATACAGTGGAACCTCGACTTTCAAACTTAATTTGTTCCAGTCCAAAGTTCGTATCTCGAATCCTAGTTTTCCATTATATCTTAAGGAATTCAATTAATCCGTTCTGTGCCTGTGCATTTTTCAAGCTCTCTTGAAATTTTATCTTGCATTTTTGTTAGGGATCTTCTCTGATTCTGTTTTGTCTTTTAGATGCTTTTGTCCTCGTGGATTATTTTTTTCTTGACTTTTCTACGAATATCTCAATGTGGTATTTAGTAGGGGGCCGTCCCCTTAACCTGAAAATTTCTATAAAATCCAAAAAAAAATGTGAAAAGAAAAAAAAAAAAAACAGAAGAAAATATAATTCTATATACCATGGAAAAAAACTCATAAATACGAGTATATATAGTGGAGCGCGAGATGTGTTCATAGGGCCGAGAGTACCAGTTTAAAGGAATCACGTCCGCCGTGAGTCTAGGGGCGCCCAACCAACACAAAATCATCTCCCAAAAATGTTCATCTTAAACGATATATTGACTGACCCTTTATAGTTGTTTGAAAAATATTTATAAGGATTTAATTCCAAATTATATAGTTGACTGTGGTCGGTCAATCCGAGTTCCCTTAAGACATACGCACTCTCATATTTTATAAATGTGCAATTACACATTCCACCCTTTCGAAAATTTGCATAATCAGACCATTTTAATTAACGAAGAATAAACACCATTAGCATGTTATCCCTTTGTTCCCTTTGTACATACTCGGTCATCGTTAGCAGAATTTTTTTCGGCCCACAATGCAATGTATTCAAATGAGTTTGAGACCCATTTGCCATTTGAAAAGCATTGGTAAATAAAATAATTAACTATCACAAAGCTCGGGTCTAGATCAATATGTTTTATATAAATATTGCATTTTCATTGAGAAAATGCGCTCTAATTGTAGAAAGTCTCTCTTGACACCTTTTTTTTTTTTATTTGTAGGTCATATAGATCACGAGTTTCAAATGTAACACCTTGTATGTATAAACGATTATTTATTTATTTATTTTGCAACTTATTTGTAATTAAAAGCCTAAAAAAATAAACACGATACAAAAAGCCTAAGGAAAAAAAGTGAACTTTCTTGCTTTAGGGGGAAAAAAAAATCAATTTACATAAATTTTGAATAAAACTGAATAGACAAGTTAACGAAATAATTATAGGCCAAGAATGAATTCTATTTTTATACTAATATCTGAGAGTAAAATTTTTTCATTTAAATTTGATTCAAAGAATGGACACGCAATGCATGTGATTTGGTCAAAACAAAAGTCCCAAAAAGGGATCAACTATTTCTCGATCAAGCGAAGGTGTATAATGTATAATCTCAAAAGAAGCAAAATCGAAATCGAATTATTAATTTGAGGCCCCCTGAATCCATTAAAGTACTTTTTTGGAATGATTTCTGTTTATGTGTGTCTGTGTGTCGACGATAACTCAAAAAATAATTTTTCGATTTATACTGAAATTCTTTCCAGATGAAATAAGCCTAAATGCCAAATGATATTTTGTAAACATCAGACTATTAGGGGGGGGGGGAGAGTGCAGGGGGCAATATTTATAACACAACAATAATATATATATATATATGTTCTGCAATTAGACCTCGAGTAATAAACATGTAACTTGTGTACTTTAGAGTGTAACTTTCTTGGGAATAATACTAGGATGGGTTGCTGTTTCCTTCCCAGGAGGAGGCATCATTAAAAGTTGGATGAATTTTTGCCTGAGGCCTTGCCTTCGGCTCAGAATTAAAAGCGTAGATTTCCTTGACTAATCGTTTTAAGTGGGGTCGTAGTCTTGTTGGTCGGCGGAGGAGCCTCTAGAGAGGAATTGGGGTGGTGGTGTTGACTTCGGGGCCTCAATCTGCCTACTCCCCGAGTCGGAATGTTTGTGGAACAGAGCACCCCCCCAACCAACTCCTCCCTAGGTCCTTTGATGCAGAGGTTGAGGTCTGTGCTGAGCGAACAAAATTTATTTATATTATATTTACTACTAATTAATATAAATAAATATGGCCTCAAACTCAAAAAAAAAAATCAAATTGAATGAGAGATTTAAAAAATACATAAATTAAGAAAAAAATTTTTTTTTTTAAGTCTTTCGGCATCGGAGGCCATTTACACTCCGACCTTATTTATTTATATTAATTGGTTTAGACGAATTATTATTAATTTAATTAAAACAATCTTAATTGACTTAACTAAAGATCTTTCCTAAATAGTGGCAAGGCTCATTGATGCCTCTGGTCCTGATTTGTTTCTAATAATAACAATTAATTAAAATAAATATGGACTGTAATTATAAATTATCATTTATGAATTGCTGGCTACATTTGCATTTCTTAAAGAAGAGAAGAGAGGGCCTGATTTACAAAATTTCATCCTCGTTTTTATTTTCCCCTTCTTCATTCGTATTAAATTGACTACGTCGTTTAGTGTTGATGAGTTAGTTGTTGTTAACTGTAAAAATAGAACCCGGCAAACGACCTTTTCTGTTTCTCCTTCCTCGATTCATCTTCACCCATCGAGACCACCTTCACTTGCTCGCTCTCAAAACTGACCCAATGAGGGAGAATAAAATAATTGAGTCGGCATAAAATGTCTATCTAAAGCTCCATGGGTTGTAAATGTGATTAAAAAAAAAGAGCTTTCCTTTGAGAAATTTATTCTGAATTTTATGGTTCATTATCGGTGGATCAGGAGTAGTTGTTAATCTTCCAAGAAATTTTACAACTGCGCATGTCTGGTTCACTCTGAGGCAGGACAACAATGAATCGAAAAAAGATGATTGATATATAATGATTTTCATTCGACATGCCTTCTTTGAAAGAATAAAAATGTAGAGAATTTTCACAAGTCAATGACTCTAGATGATATTGATTAGAAGAGGTTAACTGTAAAAAGAACATGTTACATAACACCCTCTAGCAAAGAGGCCATTTTATTTCATAACTAAACAATGAAAAAAAAAAAAAAAAAAAAAAAAAAAAAATGGAAATAAAGATCCAATCAACGCAGTAGAGTCAGCTATCTACATTTGTTAGAGACGTATCATTTTTAACTTTGCCGACCATCAAAAGGTTAGATTGGCAAAATTAATGAAAAAAAAAAATAAAAATTGAACTAACGCTACCAAATGTTTTTGAATTCATTTTTTGTACTTTTTAGAAGGTCTGTGTGTCGGCGTATAGTTATTTCTTTGGCCTAAAATAATTATTGAAATTTTTCATAGATAAGGCGTTTCTTAGATAACACATTGTTTTTTTTGTTTTTTTTTTTTTTTTCATATATATATATATATATTTCATATTATCTAAGAAACGCCTATATATATATATTCTGAAACGAGACCTCCTCCAGAGTAAAATTAATTTAAATTTGTTGCAACTTGATAAAAAAAAAATTATTTTAGGTTGTTGAACTTGAGTATTCCTAATATCCATTCAAATCAATAAATTCATATATGAATACAAATAAAGTAAAAATGGTATGACCTAGATGTCAATTCAAAATAAAATAAATAAAAGCAAAGAATATAATTAATTACAAAAAATGAATGTCCTTCGTGGCTGAGAGGATTTTTTTTCTTAGTCTTTTCGGCATCTGAGGCCATATAATCTTTAAACAACTACAAATATATTTTAGTTACAATATGTATCCAGGCACATATTTTTTTTTTACATCAATGGGTATCCAAATAAATTTTATCGGGGATCCGAACCCACACACCCTTTGGCTTTTGAGGTTATCAATATTGACAATGTCAGTCAGTATCTCTTGGCCACGGTATGTCAGGATACCATATGAAATAAATAAATATGCCTAGATAATAATATCGTAATTAAAATAAACGTGTATCATTTCAAGTCTGAACGCCAAAAAGATAAAAAATATCATTTCTTCTATTAATTATTATTATCATCTCGTATATCTCAATATTATTTTAGTAAACGGTCGGTAAAGTTGACCGCCCGATTTGTTTTTAATAATGAAGAAGCGATTTGGGGTACATACTTGGAGATGTACTTCACCAAGTTATGGATTCCTGATTGTCAAATTCCTCCTTAGGAGGGGGAACATACTTTATGAAGGGCACTTGATCAAAACCTAAACCTTTTTACATGGGAACTTCATATCGAACTTCAAGTGGTATTTTTAAGAATTCGGACTCCAGACTTTCTTATAAATCAAGTTATAAACCAAGTTGATGAAAAATTTTTAAATATAAAAATAAATAAAAAACAAAACAAAAAACTGCGGCAGAGGCGGTCGAAACCTAAAGGGTTCAGCAAAAATTAATTTGTTTTATTCCTGGACCCTTCACTTCACCATCATTTAAATAATTCATTTCAGAGAAAATGCGCTATTATTATTATCTTCAAAATAGAAAATATCTAGGATAATTTCATAATGGAGAAAATGAGACGAGAGCAAGTGATTTGCTATTGAAATTATATCTTATTAAATAAATAAATATTTTTTGTTTTTTTTTATTTCATGGATGAGTGAAGTCGAATTCTAAATTATATATATTAAGGCCGATTAGGAAAAATAATCGCCTATATTAAATTAAATGGAAAATCTTAAAACAAATTAACAAAGACACGGTCAGAGGGAGTATGGAAAGCACATTACTTTAATTACAAGAAGAGGCTTAACGTCTTTTTAAACGCTTTTATTTAACTTGTTTAGTCGCCGGCGGGCCTGGGCGGAGAGGAGAGGAATAGTCACCAAGAGCAAGGCCAAACAGCGCTGAATCTCGGATGGGTTGCCCCATATACCCCAAATATATCAATAATGAATTTTTTTCAATAGTATATATGTATTTGTAAAGATTAATGGCCATCTTAGCCGAAAAGGCTAAAAAAAAAAAAAAAAAAAACTTGATTTGCATGTCTGACTGTGTGGATAACGTATTGTAATCACACACTTCCCGGTGAGCTACAGATCTGAAATTTTGTATATAGGCTCAGTTTCGATGACATGTTATATTAAAATCAGGCAAAAATCATTCGTTTCAAGTGCAAATTTGAAAAATCAAAATCTCTCTTGAAATGTTAGCTTTAGTGAAATAATATTCATTGTTGTGAACGCCGCCAGATAGAGAAACAGTCACCGAGATCATTGCCTATAAGAAAGGCCAAACACTGCTGAACCTTTGATCGGTGGCCTCCGAGAATCAAATTTATAATAATATTGTATATATATATATATATATATATATAGTCAAAATGGCATTTGATGCCTGAGATTGCAACCTGTGAAGATCTAGTTTTTTTTTTTTTTTTTTTATTTATTTTTCGGGACCCGAGGCCATTTAAACTCCATCCTTATTTATTTATATTAATTGGTGGCCAATATAAAATAAATAAATATTTGGATGTTTTTTCTCTCGTATGTTTGTTATCTTAATAATTTAAAGATCAAACTTGAAATTCAAAATATCTTTTCAACCATTAGC